>JAOVVB010000601.1:0-32674 GCA_028570985.1 Heterobranchus longifilis | reverse complement strand
TCTTGTCTCGTTGTAAAAAACCTCCTGAACGATGAACACTGAAGGAATCCTAACCGGGAGAAGCTGACTGCAATGATGGCAACGTTTTGATTGAGAGACACCAGAAAATGACACGAGTTTAAATATGGTAAGTGTGACTTAAGAAGGGGGTCTTACTCTTTTTCAAGAAATTTGAGTTGTGATTGTCAGGCCAGTTAAAGTATGCACCTTAATCACGGGTACAGTCAAAGATTGACACACGTTCAAATTAAACAAGGAAAGCAAACAATATGCCTGTTAATTTGTCACAGAAAAAACTCATAGAACCAAGATTATTCAAACAACAGTAAGCAAGAAAAAATGCAACAAACCTCAGGAAGGACCATACAAGAGAGCCCCTTTAGGTGCTGTATTAGTGGGTGATAACAAAATAGCAAATGAAAGATACACTATGACAGTGACATGCAGTTCAAATATGTGTTTGGGGAATCCTGGTTTTAGGTATATGTGGGCGCTGGTTGCTGATCTGCCCCACTTATCAGAGTAAAAGCCAGGAGCTTTGTTTCTCATATGCCAAGAAAAGGCTGCATTGCTCCCGTAAACAATCACTCATGGGATCAATTTCCTGAGGCTGTGTCTACAAAACATCCACTCTCAGACTTCATCTGTCTGCATTTACAGGATATCTCTTCTAACAATATATTTTGAGATTCTGTTATCCCATTATCTCAATCACAGACATGTGTTGGGCATATAACATAATGAGGAGAACACATTGTCACAAATACAAGTAAATGAGGAGGGTTAGCTGTTAAAATAGCATAAAATGCAGTGCTTTTATGAGTCTTTCTCTACAGTCTCAAATAGAAGAGAATGCTGTTACAATAAACACAAATTAAGTAGACAGGAGGAGCTGATTTCGGGGGGGTTTCAGGGGAATCCAGAAAAACAAAAGAGCCATGGCACTCCTCAGTTTTTAGCTATCAGGGACTGTCTTCTTCATGACAGAAAAAATTTGTACAAAATGTGTGGGAGTCACTGACAGATTAATTAGTTTTGAATAATTACTAACTGAAAGGAAGCGTGTCTTGTTTTTTATTTCACAATAGGATTTAACTATTACTCACACAACTCTCAATGAATCATTCGGGAAAAATCAAGTAAAATATGTATGTGTTTTTGGATGACTTTTTGATTATTACATGGTGAAAGAGGCCAATTTTCAACTGGAGGCAGGTTCAACGCCTCGTGCTGGCAAACATTTGCCCAGCTGAAGTGCCTTTGAGCAAGACAATATACTAACATGTAATATAATGAATGTCTAGCCGCTCCATGGGGGTTGCTTGATACATCATCACTTTATTACCAGTAAAGATTGTATGTATTCTTTTAGTATATGACATACATATTCATCAGAAATGTGTGTTACGTGTATGTTCTGGCCTTTTTCTCTACCATCATCGTTTAGTAACGTTTAGTTCTTCAAATTTAAACTAATTCATATAATACTAGACAGGCTGATGATCTTCACCTTCCTTTTAACAAAACGAAACATGGCCAGTACTCTCTCAGATACTGTGGTGTACAGATATCGAGCGTCTAAGTACACGTTATCAAGAGCTTGTTATGCTTAAAATGTTTTAAAAGTAAATTGTCATCGCATTTAATTCACAATGTCTAATTATTTCTTGACGTGTATATATTTTATTCTATTTTCTATCTTATTTTTCCCCTGTATCATTTTTCATGTATTCCTTTGTTTTTATTGGACTGATTAGTCTTGTTGTCATTCATTTATTGCTGTATTTTTCAAAATTATGTATTTTTTTTCTTTTTGTTCTTTTTTTATTGTTTGTTTTTCTCCTTTTTCTTGACCTTTCCTGACACATTTCTTATTCTTTATTATCTGGATTTTATGCAGTCTTATGTGTGTCCAAATAAAATATTTTTAGTGTTCTTTGCATTGCATATGACCTCCATGCTCAAACATATTTAGATTAAATATATAGATATAGATTAAAAGTATGCACACATGTTGGCATAGTCGCACCTCTGTGTGTCTGCAGGCAAACAAGACAATCTGTGACATCCAATCAGAATACTCAGTCCATGTGTTGCTACTCCTCTCCTCTATACTGCTACCGAACAGCCCTCTCAGATATCATAAATAATGCAACACTATTCTCGCCTAACCCTCTCAAAATTCTGGTCTTCTCTGAACAAGGGAAGAATTTTGAAAGCCATAAGAAAATATGTATAATTCTACACATAAAACAACAACAATATTTTCCAATTAAACACTAATGCGTTGATGAGAGCTGGTGTGTCTTGCTTTCATATACCTGCAGCATTCAGACAGCAGAGTGCAGACACAGGCTGCCAGTACAACATCAACACTGGACCCTGTGAAGGGAAAACACCCTCTGCTGGTTGTAAATGACTGGTGCACTGGGAAAGTGGCTGAGTCATTCCCTCTAAAGTAAGTCTATGAAATAAATTGCAAAGAATAATTGTAGAGTGTTAATTATTATCAGTGGGGATGCTGTGCTGATAGCAAAATAAGGAAGAGCATTTAAATGTAATCAGCATCACTGTTATGAATAAAAAACTGTGTTCTGCAGCTTCGTGCCATGACGAGGGTGCTACACAAGCAGCTTAAATGGCAAGAAATCAGCGATAATACGCAAAGTGGTTATTATGGGGCTTATTGTGAAAAAGCGTGGTGTGTAAGTGCTCTACTTTATCCTGTAATGTTTAAAAGATCCACATATAAACATTTCACCCTGATGCTTTTGCTATATCCGCCATTAACAAGCCACAATTATACAGTATACATTTGAGTTTCCATGACCACTAAATTCATACATTAGCAAATCCTGTTTCCTATGAGTTCATGTGGTAGACGTTCATGGCAATGCTGATCTGTAATTTTATGAGGCAGTAAGAAGGGTTGCTGAAATAGCAGGCTCTGGATTTCACTTAGAAAATGGTAATAACGTGATGTATCTGTACTGTGTATGCTGAACACTGTGAGAATTAGATTTCATAATTCCTTTTGGGAATAGTTAAACATTTATGGAAATAAGATGAGAAGATCGATATCACTCTCACGTCTGTACAATAAATATGAAGTATGAGCCAGCAGCTGATTAGCTTAGCTTAGCTTAGCTTAGCACAAAGACTGTAAACAAGGGGAAACAACGAGTCTGGTTCTGACCAAAGGTAAAAAAAAAAAATATTTTTTTTAAATCCACATCCCAGCACCCATAAAACTCACCAATTAACATGTTAGAACTTGTTTGTTTTTTTCATCCACACAGAAAAGTGTAAAAATGTCAAATTTTCCATCTATGTGCTGTACTATTTCTTGGCTGGGAACAGTGGTGAGGTAACCAGCAGAGACTCCAGGAAGTTACTGCAACCAGCCAAGAAATAGTCCAGCACGTACAGTAGAGATGTGGGTAGACAGATTTTGTTACCTTTGGACAGAGCCAGGCTAGCTGTTTTCCTGTTTCCAGTCATTATGCTAAGCTAAGCTAACCAGCTACCTGCCCCAGCTACACATTTACAGATTAAGTTATTTATAATTGACAATGGGTGGACATTTGTTTTGTACATAATAGCATTGGGATAGTTGTTTGAGTTGTATGATGAATATGATTACCTTTTTTGAGTTATGGAGGAGGGGTACTAAGTGAAAACTTCTTCCTACTCCTTTTCAGACACGTAATATTTATTTTGGTTGTTTATTTGTATATTGAGAGTTTGTTGTATGTTGACTGTTCATTTTGTTGTTATTCTTGTTTTCTTTGTTTTCTTTGTTTTTAAATGTTACATGTTTGAAATAAATCATACAAACAAACCGTGTAGATATGAGAATGGTATCGATCTTCTCTCCTTACTCTCAACAAGAAATAGAGTAAGCATGTTTCCCAAAATGTTGAATTATTCCTTTAAGTTAGAAAGAGGAAACAGCATGAATGACTACATTTCCAGAAACTTCTCTCAGTTCAGGAGCTCTGAGAATCAACATCTAATTCCGTGTGTCAGATGTCAATTTAATGCTGAATTTGACCTGAACTGGAGTTGAAAGGATAAGCAGGCTAAAAGGACTAGTGTCAGTACTGGGCAAATCTACTGTGTGAGGTCTTACAAATAAAGCAGAGGCACGAAATAGAACTGACACACATTCATGTCGCATTTTTTAACACAACAAATGAAACGCTTCAGAAACAGTGACAGTCGGTAGAGTTCATGTTCATACCTTAAAGGAGGGGGGCGGGGTGCAGAAGCAGGGCAGTGGTCCTCACACGGGTAAACAGGAGGAGGTGCAGGAGGGGAGGCAGGGGCTGGAGGAGGAGGAGGAAAGCAGGGAGATGCAGGTGGGGTTGGTAGAGCTTCAGGTGTGTGCCTCTCTGGGGGTGTGGGAGGAGGAGTGGGGAACTCTGTGGCGTCTTGGAGGTGAGGAGGGAGGGCAGGCAGGAAGTGGTATTCGGAGGTAGGAGGTGGGGGAGAGGCAGGGGCACGGTCACCTCTCTCTGCCTGCTCAGCGAGGGAGGACCTGCAGGGGAGGGGACACAAAACATCAACAGACAGACCGAAACAAGAAGGCCAAGTACGGCAATTCGGAAAGCCCTCTGATGACACACTCCACTTTCCTCTACATGGATGGATTACTGAACGGGCCTACCGAGTACAGGCCCAGGGGAGCAAAGGGGTCAGGGGCCCAGAGTCACAAAATGTCTCTGACAAGAGATGCTTAATAACCACAAACATACAAATCGGCTACAAACGACCCAAAATGACTACAAAGAGACAGAAAATGACTATAGAGATGCAAACGACCCCAAAGAGACGGTAAATGATTGAAAATAGACACTAAACTATCAAAAACATACACAAATTGACTACAAACGCCCCAAAACAACTATAAAAAGACACAAAACAACCACAAAACGACAAGGAGATGCAAAATGATCACAAAGAGATGCAAGATGACTAAAAATAGATGCAAAACCACCACTTTGTAGACAGGGTGGGGGCCCTCTAACATGTCTGTGCCCAGGGGCCCATTGTTTCATAATCCGTCCATGTACACAAATGAACCATGACGGAAACTTACCTCAAAGTCGAGAAAGACGGAGCACTCTGCTCTGTGTCCTCACCTAAACCTAGTATTGGCTTGAAAAATGAAACGCTAACTCTGACCATCCTAAGAACACTTTGTCATTTAAATGACATGAAACTGAAAAGGTAACTCCTCTCATCAGTCCGCTAACATGATAGTCCATGTGTCCCATGCTTGCTGCCCTACTTGCCCTCTGCAGTGAAGTAGCCGGCTTGAGGACGTCTGGCTCTGTCATCAGTGGCCACCTGGTGGAGTGGATTTGGCCTCGATCCAGTCCCGTCTTATCAGGAGTGGTAGGCTCTCTAATCTGACAGGCCATGCGATGGACGCGCATGCAGCTGTTCCCCACTTGGGACATGCCTCCTGTCCCGTTTAGCTCTAAAAATACCCCAACAGTAGCCTCTTCTGCAGAAGAGAGCTTCTCAATACCTCCGTCAACTACAGCACATTTACAGTACTCGAGCATCAAGTCAACCGTCTGCTGAGCTGCACTTTCCAAACGTCCCTTCCAGACTGAAACTGAGCTCTGTTATTCTCCACCTCTCTCTCCAGTAAAGTCAGAACTTAATAACATTTAATGAGGGCGTGGGCTTTTCTTAAGGGCGTAGCAAGTTACAGTTTAAATCTAACACAAGTCTGGTTCCTATCATTTCATCATAAAAGTACAGAATTTTCTGATTAATACAGGATGGTTGCACTAAGAAGAAACATCCTACAAATCCATACATGAATTTTTATTCGGTCCCATTCCTCTCATTACAAATCCTCAGTCTGTGACTTACACCGGCAGGCCAAAGCTATACATATGTCAGCATCTGTGGCCAACTTGGCACATGCAGCCTGGAAATAGAAACAACCGAGTCACAACACAGTCTGAGCAAACGCCATGAGACTCACGGATGGCTCCAAAGATGGACAAAAACTGCTATGGAGAAGATAGAGAAATAAATCAAGCGTAGAGAAGAGACAACTGGCAGAAATTAAGATTACCCTGCTCACAGGTGTAGAGTATTTGCTGCTTCAGTGGCTTTTATGTGGAGATAAGGGCAGCTGTCACCTCTCAGGTTAACAACTGGAGCTTTCCAACTTCTTCTTCTTCCAGATATGATGTGTATGAACTAGCAGATTGTTTATTACCATAACAGAACCAATGCAACACGTTAGAGAGAGCACATGTGCTCTTTTCCAGCAACACACTTCTTCACGTCAGTGTAGTGTTACTGTTGGCATTAACATCTGGGGGCCGTCCAATACAGTTTTTTTTACTGTTGGTAATTCAGCAGTGTGCAGGGCGTTACTCAAGGGCACCTCATAAGCTGAATTCAGATTTTACAAGGTCAGTCAAGGGATACATGGTAGCCATTTTCTACCACAGACCAGACAACAAACCTGATTCTCTAACCTCCACTTTCATACCGGTAAGTATTAAGTAAACTAAACTGACTTCACGCCACATGGCACACACACACACACACACACACACACACACACACACACACACACACACACACACACACTTAAGTGTAATCTACGGGAAACAGGACGCAAAACAGAAAGTTCAGGCAGTGTGTTTGATGATAAACAGGGAGTTGTAAATAAAACCAGCTGAAAGAAATGGGGTTTTTTAACGCTGTAATGATGCGAGGCCCATTCCTGTCCTGCAGCCAGCAACTAGCTCATACTGTCCTCACACACACACACACACACACACTGCACATTCAAAACACATTGTATTATAACACATACTTCAGAAATAATCCACCAATTCTGTTCTGCCACTACAGAGATTGAATTATTAGTTAAAGGCAGTCTAGTGTGGTTGAATGAATGACAGATCATGTGTAGCACATGAACCTACAATTGCCATGGCAACTAGTCTATTTAGAGTACAATGTGCGCTCTTGCACATGCTACTTCCTTTTTACTCCAAAAACATGGATGAGAAATATCCTCTGTAACAAGCCGAGTAGTCACTGTCATTAGTGTTTATCACATTTTATTAAAACTAGTTGTGTAACATTTTCAAAAAAATACTATGGGACTTTTATGCCATACAGCGAATCAGTCAGTGGCCCTTCACGCTGCCTGATAGGCCCAAAATAATGTATTAACTCCTCATTTCAAAAGTCTACCATGCCAGCAGGATATTTGGAGAGCTCCCAGACAGTAGTTAAACACTACTGTAGTTTTACTACAACTGAGATGTCTCGCCAACCGTCAATCAGGCGGCCTCCACATCTAGGGGAGGAGAGCACAACATGCTCTAACCTGTAACATTTTTTTTTTTTTAAGTACACTGTTCATTTCGCAAGTTTGTTCCTTGTTTTCTGTCCTTTCGTCTTTCTATTTTTTCCCTCCCCTCCTCCCATCTGGTGAGGTCAGCAGAGACAGAGCGTAATTAGCACGAGTTACCTACAGACCATCTGTTGCATCCACCTGGAGGGATTTAAACACAAACACCTACAGCCAAACACAGAAAAAAAATAGGGCACCTACTTCTTGTCAACTCACCCAGATTTCAGCCACGGAGGAATCCATCACGCAACTTCAGAGCTAACTACAAGTAGGTGATGGAAATCTTCTGCTGAACTCCTGTACGTCCCAGTCCTTCTCTCCTCTGTCTGTGACTCGGACTGACTCTGTCACACACACACTCATGCCGCAGCACATGCTCGCTCAAGTGTTTCTCTTAACTCTGGCTTTTGTTCCACTCTGTCTGGTCTGTGCAAATGACTTCAGTGGGGCTGAGTGCCTGCCCAAATTCCTCCCACTACAGGCTTCAGTTCACAAAGCCGCACAGACTGAGCAGGACTGACAGCAAGGGCAGCCTCTGGGGGGCGGGGAAAAACCATACACACACACACACACACACACACTCTCTTACACACTCTCTCACACTCACACACACACACACACACACCATTGACCATGCAGTCACACATTTCTATCTCTGCCGCACCTACACAAGTGTAACTTTATCTATTGATGAAACCTATAGTGAAAATAGCACTGTCACTGGGGCTGGGCAATATGGCCCAAATCTTCTATCCCAATATAGGCCATTTTATATCTTGAATGATATACATCACAATAAAGCATGTTTTCTGGTAAGTTAAGTAATAAATAGTCTATATGAAAAAAATAGTCACATGGAAAAGCCTATTTTTGTTCACTCCTGTGTGAATTAAATACTTACTGAATTACTAAGTGCTAATAAGTACTGAATATTTTCAAATTTTATTAAGAGCATTTAGTGCAAAATAAACATAACGTGCAAGGATCAGAACGTAAAGTGTCACCCAAATGGCGTAAATATTGCCATCACGATAGAAACGATATAGAAAAATACATACGATATATATTTGACGATATATATCGGCATATCGCCCAGCCCCAACTGCCACTCCTCCCTCTGACTCTGAACAAACCTTTATGTCTCTGACAGCAGTGATGGGACAAGTGTTGTGACTGACAGGCAGCAAGTGCTACTCTGGCATGTGGGATGGCTCCTGGGCATGCAGCAAACGGCAGCAGAGAGTGACAACTAAGAGAGATAACTGAGGATATAACTTTTTAAAATATAAAAACTTCATAATCTTATAGGCTACACACTTTACTCTGGTTTCATGCCATAATTTGCCACACCGTCTTTATTATCGCACCACATTCGAATCGATTTTGGATCAAGTCGTGACCCCAAGAATTGAAATCGAACTGTGAGATTCACACCCCCATTCCTCACATAGTAAATAAACTGGAACACACTACTTTCATAACACATCCTTATAGATGCACCATGAACACTCTAACACTAGTGACATTTTTCAGTAAAAGATTGACATACTGGTACATAGAAAAGTTAGTGTTAGAGCTGTTAAAATACTTAAATAAATACTGGATACACACATGGAGGTCAAACTGAATGACACGCTGGTTTACTATGTGTATTTAACTTAGTCAGAAGTATTAACAACATAAAGGGTTCACTGCCATTTCACCAACCGGTACAAATCTATGAGACTGTCTCATTCGCCCAAACAGACTGTTAAACCGCTGCAGACAGCAACAACCTACCAGACACCCTTGAGGTGTCTGAAAGCCAAACAAAAGCCAACGAGGGGAACCTCCAAGCGCGTGGAAATCCATTTTAAATGTGTGACAGGCAGAACTGCTGAGCTGTAAAGCACAAGTCCCCCCGAGATTCCCCCTTTTCAGAAATACATTTGCTGCAATAAAATGTATCGGATACATCACTGTAATGGAAATGTTATGATAGGAAAACTATCAGGTCTAAAAGGTCATATACAAATCATTGTGATGTCTGGTTTCCTGTTGGAAAACCACAACCGCCAAATTACCAGTCCCAAAATAAACCTGTTGTTCTTAATGGTAAAAGGCTTTAATCCAATTTTGGTCAATTGAGAATTACAAGGACATGTTTTTTTTTTATTCAGCCTCTGAGCTCTGAAAAAGAACCGTCCCTTGGCAGCAGCCTTATAGGGAAACATTACTCCACAAACTGGTAAAGTAGGCTTTCACTGGAAACTCTACAGTGGCACAATGAGTGGAAGTTGTTCTTGTTTGCTGTTAAAAGAAGGATTTTCAGGAAACATTCATTGTAATTGACCAGTGCAGTGCTCGTTCAAAACATGCCTGTTCGGAACGGGCAGAATGCTTGGCCTCTGGTATTGCTGCTTGCAGCTTTCTTGAGAACCGCTCATACAAACTTCACACTGCCATACACCTGCTATGACATAGTTGCATCACACACTCAAGTCACGGCTACTCACCGTCAGAAACACCAGGGGCCGACTTTACCATTAGGCAGGGTAGGAAACTGCCTTGTTGGGGCCCCCAACTAAACAGGCCCCAAATTAGCGATTTATTATGATGTTTATGATGTTATCAAACACATTGAATTATGTTACTATTCTATTTCATTCAAATGTACATTGTGCTGATGATGCCTCTCTTTCACTCTTCACTTTAAGTAAGAATTTGAATGTGGGACATTTATTGTGCGGTATTAACAATTTTACTTCAGAAGAAAAGTTTTGAGTACTTCTTCTACCACTGCCAAATTGCACCAAATTCGACACTGCGCGGGTAGAAATACATCCGCCAAGGGTGAACTCGATCGGTGAAGAGTTCTTGAGATATGCAAAGGACACACAGACAGAGAATCCTTGCTTTATAGTGAGATTAATGTATTAATCACAGTCACTCACCCGCTGTCCTGTAGCTCCTCAGCAGGGTCCTGGACTGTTTCTGTCGCTGCAGTTTCCTCAGCTGGCACTTTCAATGGCTCCTCGGGTGGGATCTCTACAGGTTTTTCCACCTGCTCCTCTGGCAGCTCACTGATTAGCTTCTTCCCTGGTTCTGGGGGCTCTGTTGATGTCTTTGTTGGTTCTGGTTCTTCATTATTTGTTGGTTCTGGGAACTCTACTTCATTTTCAGTTGGTTCTGGGAGCTCTTCTGTGCTTTTTGTTGGTTCTAGGAGCTCCGCTGGCTCTTTCGCTATTTCTGAAGAAGTTGTTGGCCCCCTTTTTGGTTCTGGGAGCTCTTCTGGAGGCTCTACTTCTTTCTTGATTGGTTCTGAGAGCTCTACTTTCTTTGTTTCTTCTGGGAGCTCTACTGTCTGCTGTGTTGGTTCTGGGAGATCTACTGTCTTCGTTGTTGGTTCTGGGAGCTCTTCTTTGTTGGTTGGTTCTAAGAGCTCTACTTTCTTCACTTCTTCTGGAATCTCTACTTTTGTGCTCTGTGTTGGTTCTGGGAGCTCTACTGCCTTCTTTAAAGGTTCAGGAAGATCCACTGGCTTCTTTAAAGGTTCTGGAAGATCTACTGGCTTCTTCAAAGGTTCAGGAAGATCTACTGGCTTCTTCAAAGGTTCAGGAAGATATACTGGCTTCTTTAAAGGTTCAGGGAGATTTACTGGCTTCTTTAAAGGTTCAGGAAAATCCACTGGCTTCTTCACAAGATTCAGAGGTGGGATCTCGGTTGTCTTCTCTGCTGCTCGCTCCCACGGTGGGATCTCCTCCTGTCTCAGAGGAGCTATCTCTATCTCTTCAGTCGGAGTAAGAAACTCGAGTTGAGGAGACTCCAGCGATGGGAGGGGTCTGGAAAAAACAATGCAAGAGAAGAGGGGGTTGGGGGATTTGTTGTTTAGTTTACAGCACATGCACAAGGAATGACTGACAAATGACAGATGTGTGCGTTTGTGTGCTTATGGGGGCTTGTGTCCCTACGAGTGTGTGTGTGTGTGTGTGTGTGTGTGTGTGTGTTGTTGTTGTTGCATTGTGTTTAGCAGTGTGAGAAAAGGCTCATTCTTGCCCTGGAGAGCAGGGACGATGTCACAGCTGATGTCATCCTTTGAATATAAAGGGCTGCATTACTTCCATTAGACTTCAACAGGCACAGTCATCTGACCCGAGCTTGAGTCAAAACAAAGTGCAGCTCTGTGTTTACCTCCTCATTCATATTCATTGTCAGGCTCCTCTCTGTAATATCACTACAAACAAGTCTTGGACATGGTGTTACAGGAATGCTAAGTTGATAGAAAACACTGCAGCAATCTATGAATACTAAACAACAAGTATATAAGCTTACAAACCATGGAAATATAAAAATAAATGTATGTATTTGTCTACGCAACTAATAATTCTTCAGTTGTGGTTGGTGGTGACACAAACCCAAAACAGACTACACATGTGCCTTTGTATCTGTGATGTATTTGAGCAGATGATATGTGACAGCATGCTAACATCCTACTTTGTGTAACACATTAAGGGGAAGCCCATGATGACCTCCACTGACCTTTCAGACGTGTAGTTGCACGGCATTTATTTTCCATTAACAGTTTTATTACCGTGAAGTGCACGTGTGCTCTTCTAACCTCCAGTTCTTCAAGGTCCCATATTGTAAAAAGTGAGATTTCCATTTCTTTTTTGTTTATAAAGCAGGTCTAGGTGCTATAAAAAATACGGTAAAAGTATCAAAGTGCTCAATCTACTGCGAAATGCACACAGACCGTATTCAGAAACTGTGCCTTGAAACAAGCCGTCAGGACTTCGGTAAGGTTGTGATGTCACAACTATACTTTATATAGGTAAGTTCCACTACAGTGCTGTTAGTCATTCCCTGGCTGCAATGACAGTGCAGAGACAGCGAGAGCACAGATGCAGAAAACCCAGAAACGCTGACCAATCAGAGCAGACTGGGCTTTTTCAGGAGGGGGGCTCCACTACCACTATCAAATAAAGGCATAAAATACCCCAAAAATAATCTTAAAAAACAGAAAACTGCACTTTAATTAAAAGGAAAAAAAAAAAGTATTGCGCATTTTGTGTTTCATTCAGTTTAGTGTTTTAGGCCTATTTGTTCAATAAACGAATGTTAGAAATATATTTTTTTAATTTAACACGCAATTTGCCGTATTTTAGCAGTAAACTGAAAGCAGCAGACAGACAGAACTAAGTACACTTTAATATCTGTTTATTTATCGCAAGTAACATCGCTATTGCGATATTCAACGTTATTGCGTATCGCATATTGTCCTCATATCACGCAGCTCTAATTCAGACAGACAGCATGAGAAAAATAATGTGTTTTTTAACATTAAGGCATGTAAACATTGTCTAGTAGAAACCCAAGTATGAACCTGTAAAATGAGCATAATATGGGACCTTTACAGCATTTTTCTCATATGATAATTTCAAACCCACACACATGCTGTTGTGTTTACCTTGAGGTCTCTTGTTTACTCTGAGAAAGGGATGCAGCTTCTTTTAGAGCTTTTATCCAGTTTGTGTCTGGTTCTCGGGCTGGAGCAGGACTCTCTGACACATCGGCAGCCTCTGTGCTCACAGACATTTGTTCAATCATAGCTTTTTCGGGTGATCTTCCTTCACCGTCTGAAGCAGCAACAATGGAGTTTGACACCTGATCATGTGGCTTCTCTGACTGGGTAGAGGCTGTAGGAGGGGTCGATGCAAAATCTTCCAAGCACATTGACGAAACAACAGATGGGACTGTGATAACATCAGGAGTTATTTTATCTGTTATGTCATTGCCATTTTCTGTTGCTTTAGAAAAACCAATTGAGCCACTGTCTTTAGCACTCCCAGTTTGATTTATAACCTCCTGTTTTTTCATCGCTTCATTGTTCATCGCTTTTATCTCATTTTGTCCTTTCCCCTGGCTGCTAGCTTTCTCTTCGTCCAAAGCTGCTTTATCTTCCTTTGTGATCTCCTCTACATCAGGGCCTTTTATGGGTGTTTGTACTACCGGGCTGCTTTGTGTGGCTGAGGTTTTATTGGAGCTTTGTAGCTTGTGAGGCTTCCACACTGTATCCTGAATTTCACACTCCTCAGTTTCACTACTGTTGCTTTTCACAGCTGCGGCAGCACAGAAATCCTTCTCCACAGTTTGTGGTGGCCCAGCCAGATTACTGAATATTTCTTCAGCCTGGTTTGAACTTGGAATAACTGCTGTATGAATGCCGTGACTATCTGTGCTGACCTTTGATGAAACAGAGATTCGGAAAGGTGAAGTCTCATGTTCCTGTGATGCAGACTCAACAGATACAGCAGTGTTCTTTGAGGTCTCAGATTTTCCATGTTGGTCTTGACAGGCAGCTGATAGATTGGCGTTTTTCTGACCTTTACCACCCAGATCACTCACAAACTCAGTGCCTGGCATTAAATCTGTATCTGACCCAACTACCCATAATGCAGGGCTTTTATTCCCCTGTCTTGTCTCACCTACATGAGAGCAAGCTGTTACTATCCCGATGTCATTTTTCTCAGCAGCCCTTCCACTCTCATTTATATCACTGGCAAGGTGAGACAGCACATAAACACTGTCAAGCCCCTCTCCCCCTCCCTTGCCTTTCTCTAAACCTATCACTCGTTCATTGCCACTGCTGTCATCACCTGTCAACTCATCCCTGCTTCCTGACTGACACAAACTCTCAACAGAGCCGTCTCCTCCTTCTTCTACCCCTGGAACCCCTGGAACCAGTGCTTGGGTCTGTCTGACCTGACTATTAGTCTTTTCTCCTAGACAGCCACCTGACAATTCCTCTGTGGGATGTCTGGATCCCAGACGCCGCTGCTGTTGCTCCTGTTGCTGAGCAAAACAGTTTGGCTCTGGTGTGGACTGTGATTGGCCAAGAGCCGCACGCAAATCTGGTGCCATGTCCCTGTCTGAGCTGCGTTTCAGTGGTGCTGTCGGAGTTTGGCACAAACTCTGGTCATAAATAGTCTGAGGTACACTACCAGACTCTACCTCAGGAGTTAGCCTGTCCTCAGTTGACCCTGCAGGTCTGTCGGGAGATAAGGAAGAAGTCTCTATCTGGCTTTTAGATGCAATGCTACTCTTCCTTTCTCCTTCCTCCTTTATATCCCTTATTGGTGATTCAGTCTTTTGTACGTTATGTTTATGTGATGGCTGCAGGTCTCCAATTTCCTCTACAGCCTCTTTATCAGGCCCATTACTCTGTTGTGGTGTTGTGCCTGTCTTTCCTATCTGCAGCTTGCTGCCGTCTGCTGTTTCCTTTTGATTATCCATTGTTGCTTCTTCAACTTTTTTCTTTTCCTCTGCAAGCAGCACAGAGGTCTGATCTCTCATTTTGTCTTTCATATTGTCTTCTTTAATTTCATCACAAGCCTCGTTGGTAGGCAGGTCAGAGCTTACATTTATGAGGTCACCCTTAATGGATGCTTCACAAATAACAGGTTTAATGCCAATAGGGCCTGGCTGAATGTGAGATAGAGAAATTACATTATCAGAACCCGCCTTTGCCAGCACAGCCACTTTGCCAGGAGGCTGAGGAGGAGACAGATTTTCCTCTTGTAAAAAAGGAATATTTACATTGTTAATCACATAATTCTCAAGTTCAACGACAGACTCCATAGCATCATTTCTATCCTCCAGTTTCAGACAAGTCTCATCTACTTTAACGCTGACATCACTGTGCTCCCGATTCTGTGCTAAAAACATTTGTGTCATTTCCCTGCTCTTGTTGCCATCCACCTCTCTGGAGACTTTGGTGCTGTCACCATCAGCGCTGCCACCATCAGCGCTGCCGTTATCTGTCTGCTCAGGAAGAGAGATATCACAGTCAGTAATGAACTCCAAGTGACTCAACATTGGGCCCAGAGGCCGCAGCACAAAGGAAGAATTACTGGCATGTTGTTCAATAACAGGAATTGATTGGTCAGAGGCTGTCACTTCTGAAGTTGCTGATTCATCCTTTGTCTTAGATCCCTCACTAGCCTTCGTGGGATCTGTGTTAACTAGTCCACGAGGAGGTGTTTGATCTAATTGCTTGGGAGGCTGATAACTGGGGTCACTAGGCTTTGTCTGAAGAGAGGCTGTGCAGGTCAAGGTCACAGTTTCAGGTGTTGAACTGGGGTCAAGGTCCGTAGAGAGCTGCACAACAGGTAACTCAGTAGAGACACCACTTAAAGGCTTGCAGGTAACATCATCAGCTGGAAGCACAGAACATGAGGAGAGAGGATGTAGGTTACCTTCAGAAGCATCACTTATTAAAGGTGACACCTGAGGCTGGCTAGTTTTGACTGAGCCTTTACACTCAGCATGTAACTTATCTAACTCTTTCTCAGTCGACAAACACAGATTTACCGCACCCTTCTCTGTTTCCGCCTCTAATTGACTTGTCACTTTTGCTGACACCAGCTCAGCTGTTGGATGATCAGCGTCAGAGATGACACTTTCTGCTGTTTGTGAAAGGTCGCCAGTCTGATTCTTCTCGGAAGGACATGGAAGCTGTTTTGAGCAGGCCTCAGTCACTGACTGTAAATCCACAGTGTTTGTCTCCAACTGGACATCTTTCTGTGGCTTTGGAAAGTCGTCCGTGCTCCGTACTGCTAGTTCATCCTTGGCAGGAGCTGCATTTGTGGGGATTTCTGGCTTCTTCGAGCCGAGGAAGTCTGGGAAGGTGTAGCTGGCCTCAACCACGGGATGGTGCAAACTCTCATGTACAGTCAGCGGAGGCAAAGAGGCGGAGTCCATAGCCGACACTGACATGTTCCTGAGATCCACAGAGGAACTGCCTTCTTGTTTCACAGTGTCCGCAAAGCGAACTCTGTTGTTGCCTCTGCTGCTGTCACATCTGTACACACCCACTCCAGACATACCACCTCTATTGCTCCGGGTCTGGCCTTGGACTTGGAACTCAGCTGCACTTTCGGCTGTACTGGATTCTGGTGTACTCCTTTCCGGCTGGACCTGTTGATTGTTGCTCGCTTGTCGCTCGCCTGGGATTTGTTGTGAAGCAGTCAGAGGCTGAGGTGAGGTTAAATACGGGAAGACTTGGCTGTAGTTTCTCTCTGTGTCTGTGATGGATGACACCTCACAAGTTTGTTCCAAAGACAGTGCTTCCTTTGAAATCGAATTCTGTTTGATATCAGGCCTTACCCCTCCGTTTGTATTGCTGGAGCTCTGTTCAGGGTGAGTGTGGAGAGGGGAAATTGCTGCGCCATGCTGCTCCTGGCAGGGGTGAGAGAGACGGTCCTGTTCAGCGCAGATGCTCTCAGAGATGGTAGCAATAGGCTCAGTCCAGCTCTGTGACTTCAGCTGTGACTCGGCAACATCGGTGGGCGGACACGTCTCGGTCTCTGCTGATGACACCCCACTAGCAGAGCCTTCTGGCTGGCTGAATGAACTGTGCTCTCTAGCCAGCCCTCCTTTCTCTCCCACCTCCTCCTCTCCTCCTCCTCCTCCTCCCTCTCCTGCTCGCTCCAATCCCGCAGCACTGTGGTCCTGTGTGAGTAGCCCAAAGGGAGATGTATTGATACAGGCTTCTATCCGGAGTGGCTCCTTTTCTCTGTCTTCCTCTTCAGCCGGTGAGATCTCCGTGTCTGCACTGCGAACGATTGTCTCTCTCGGTCCCTTAATTTCAGTCTCAGCCGAGTTGTGTGGCATTTTGATGCTGCAGCTTTTCTCAGATGCAGCCTGTCCCTCTTTGGCTGAGAATGCAAGTGAGCATTTTCCCTGTGAACAGATTAATGCGAGCTGAGGAAGACTGTCCAGGAGTCCTTCTTTCTCTCCGTCTTCAGAGCTGAGGCACTTTTCTATTCCTCCCAAACCTTTCTCTTCCACTGCTTTCTCACTCTCTGCGATTGCTACAGTAGCTACTCTCTCTCGTGAATCACGCCTCACGCTTTCTCCCTCTCCCTCGCTTTCTATCACTTCTGGCAACGTGGGTGTTGCCAGTGGCAACGAAGCAACCACCACTAAAGCCTCTTCAAGGGCAATCTCCACGCCGCTCTCTCCCACACAGGTCCGACTGTTGGAGAGTGGGCTCTGATTCTCATGTGCGAGTATCGGTGCTTCTGAGGTAACTATAGCCTCCTGTGTTTGTGAATCTGATCTCTTATCAGCAGCTGGATTGATAACTGTAGTTTGGACATGTGTCATTAGTGTATTTTGGTTGTCGGTGACACCTCCGATTGCATGTTGCTTCCGCTGTGTGCTTTCGTCTGAGCTGTGATTCATGCCACATGGGGCGTCCGTATGATGGTGATTATCTGACTGATGAGACAGAGCCTGGTTGGACGCAGGTGAACAGTCCGAGTCAGTAACATGATCCTGCCCGCTATGAGAGGATGATAGTGGGGGGCTGGGGCTGGGCTTTCCCCTGGGACTCAGCTGTTGCTTGGAGTCAAACCCATTATCAGGCTGTTCCCCACAAATCACAGTCTGAGCGTCTGCCTGCGACACTGATTCTACATTTGCTGTTGAATCTGTGTGATATCCTGCATTTACGAGACACACAGCCTGTAAATCATTTTCAGGTTGTACTAATGTCTCTGCTTTCTGTTCAGTATCTGTGTTCTTCCCCTCTATCTTTTTCTTTTTCCTTTGTTTCTTTTTTTCTTTCTTCTTTGCCTTTTTGTCCTGCCCAGCCTGTTTGTCACATGGTGAGTTCTGCATCTCTGATAATGCAGCTTCATCCTTTAAATGAAGATTACTGCACTCTGATGTTTCATCTTTCTGTCCCGTTTCACCTATACAAACGTTAATACTGGACTCATCACACTTTTCTTTCCTTAAGTCCACAATCTCTGTTATTGCCTCTGTGGCTTTCTCATTAATCATTGTATTACAATCTAGAGTGCCATTTCCCTTAATGGCTGCATTAGAATCAACATGTTCCTCTCTAAAATCATCTCTCTGCTCAGAGAACGCAGCGTCTTTTTGGGTTTCTTTCAATAAATCTGTTATTGTTTCTAATTGTGTATGCGTGGGTGTTTCCTTCTGCTCAACTATCTCTGTTTGTTTTTCTGTCTTCATCTCTGGACATTTATCCCGGCTCTGTGTTGCTTTTATTTCACTCTCTGTCCCTGCTGCCCCAGCACTATTCCCAGTGCCCAGTATGTAATTCCTGAAACTAAACACAATTGTATCCGTCTGACTGTTTGCTGCCTCACTGTTTCCGTGTGTACTCTTGTTACCATGGCTCCTGTTGCTATGTCCTGGCTGGACTACGATTGGAGGCCGTGACGATGACTCATAGGATTTATTAACTATCGCTTCTCCAGTTTTCTTCCCTACATCTTTAATCGTCTCAGGCGTGGTGCTCGATGGCCCTGTGGGATTAAGTAGTCCCAGTGAGGCCATTTGTTCTTCACATTCCTGGAAGGCCTCTTGGAGTTCCCGGTCTAGGAGCAAAGATAGGGGAGGGATCGGGGGTCGGGCACCCGGGTAAGGTGTGGCAGCGGGCCGAGGTGAAGGCTGAGCATCTGTGAGAACTGGGTCGCTGTCATGAGGCCTGAGACGAGGGTAGGGTGACACAGTTAAGAGTCTGGCAGGCAGACAGCTGGTCATTCCACGATGCCACAAAGTGCTGCTATTGGCCGAGCAGAAGCCCACGCTCAGACACTGCACTCCATGATACGCACACACAACACACAACTGTACTCAGAATGCCTATTCTGAGATGTACATTCCCCTACAACAAATAATACCAGCTGTTTCTAAGCATATGGTTTTAATGAACATGCAGGTTTGTTCATACAAAACATGTCAAACACATCAAAACATGGTTTATTTAGGCATTACACTAATGTAAGTAGCACTTGTGCAATTTTCCTATGCATTGCAATTTTTAACATGTATTGCAAACTCCCAGCAACAAGCCTTCAAATATAATTTCTCTTTTTTGATTGTACCAAAATCTTAACAATAAAAAGTAATAATCTGATTGTTAATGGTGTATTGGAACTATGCCTATATTTTTTTAAGCTAACCTTTTAAGTGTGAAACTAGTAATAGCAGCATGAATATGAATAGTAATAGTAATAGTAACTACTAATAGTAACAATACTATTAGTAGCAACTACTAAGAACAGTAGCATCCATATATTCAACAATAGAAACCACTGTGAAAAGTCTTTATTCCAGTCAGGCTGTTGTGTACTGTGATACTGTCCATTCCATCATTCTGCCTGCTATGATGAATACTTTATACTGTAACTGTAAATGCTACATACTACATTACAGCCATATTATTATTCCCTTAAGAAAAAAGGGATGGTCATAATCATGTCACCAGATAAACAACCTTACATATGTTCATGCACCAAAACAAATCCAGCCTCATAATTTACTATATCAAAATATATCAGTTACACTGCCCTGTAAAACACAAAAGTACACAGCTAGTATCATAATGTTAGAGCGCTGGGAATATAATGCCTTTAACAATAAGGCTAGCTTTGTGCCATTGTGTTGCAGCTGCTGAGTCACTGCTAAGCCATTAGCCAGCAGTACAGGAAAATGCTGTGTGGGACCATATTAATCTTTAAGCCTCACTGAGTGTATAGATCCACCATCATTATTTAATTATAAGATCAGCTTTACCCCTACTAATGTCATCAGCTGGTATCTTGAAATCTGCCCAACACAGGACCGAGTCCTCTTTCTAATACATGGAGCAATGTTCAGATGTAAATAAAATGAGAAATAACTTCACT
This sequence comes from Heterobranchus longifilis, assembly GCA_028570985.1. Lineage (NCBI taxonomy): Eukaryota > Metazoa > Chordata > Actinopteri > Siluriformes > Clariidae > Heterobranchus > Heterobranchus longifilis. The sequence goes on along the minus strand of JAOVVB010000601.1, from coordinate 12,568 downwards.
AAGCATCTCTACATGTAATTGGTTCACAGTCTCACCATAAAGGTTCTGTCATTTCCTTGTAAACACAACCTCTGCCCTGACAACATGTTACTCACTCACTTCACCGACCTCCCACTGAAGACTGCGTCTAATTCACTTGGCACGTGTCCCTACTGAAGGGCGGAGCAACAAAATATTCTAAACTGTTTACAGCTGGAAAGTTTTGCTATGCAACAAGCTGTTGCCTGCCATAGCTACCTGAGGTGGAATGACCAGGTGCTTCTCACTGTATTGTATTTAAGAATGTTACTCTGCAGTAGGAAAAGCAGGAACTGTATCTTCTTTATTTGTCTATCCAGTGAAAGTTTGCGCTGTACTTATTTTGGTAACACTTTACAACAGTAGTGAATAATACTTACTCGTAATGAATTAATCATTAATGAGTAGTTGCTGAATGACTCTGATTTATGGACTATATAGTAGATAATGAGGAGTTTCTAGAGAACAGACTGGGACTATATTAATGGATCATTTGGTAATGATTAGTTCATAAAATCAGAATAAGGTCCACTTTTGGTGAGTTACTGAGTAACTATGAATTAACCACTAAGCAGCACAAACTAGTAACGTCTCATTCAATACTTTTTATACTCTTTTTGAGCATCCCCAAGTAAAGTGGTGCATCATACTCAGTAGTTAATAAATTAATTTAGTTTTACACATTCACATTGAGCAATAATAATTGCACTACTGCAATGAGCCTGGTTGTCAGAACACATTAAAGCCTCAGACAAATTAGTGCAATAAACTCAGCTCTCAGTCAAAAGCACAATACCAGGCAACACTTGAAACAGAACATAAAGTCAGTCTGCAGATAATTCACCCAAGCATGAAAAAAACAAAAAACGACAACACTTCAAGCCGAGTCTGCTTAGACAGGCAACACCCAAACAGGCGATATCATCACACCCCAGTATAAGTTACAAACATTCAATCATCCTGTCATTTTTTTGTTGCACTCCATGCTCCCTGGTTTTAATCTTTATCATCCCAACTGATCACACTGCACAGCAGACACCCCGCTACCCCCCCATCATGCTGAGTCTATGTGGTACCTTGTATCAAGAACCACCCGTGGTCGACTGACTTCCATGTGGTGCTGCTGGCCCACCAGCAGGGGGTTCACCTGCTCACATTTCCTCTCACCTGAGCTAATCTGAGCTCTGCTAACACAAACCCACACACATACACGGGCACACACATTCACAACGAATCAATATCACATTATCTTTTACCTTACTGAATATAAATGAGTACAAATGTGTTCCCTTACGGCCATAAATCAAGCTAAATGAAGATCCAATACATTATTCTACAGTAATGCAATAATAATATGATACTTTATTGATCATGAGCCTGCATCTTCCACTAAAGGTTGGCGTATCTAATCATTATATTGTATTATTTTAACTTGGGAAATAACCTTGGTAATATAAAAACATTAAGTATGATAGACTGCTTATTGTAAAAAAATATGACATTGTGTGGGCCAAGTTTGAGCAAAGCAAAGTTAAGACTTCTGAATGTCTGTAGAAGCTAAAGCTAATCACATTGTTATTGTCTGTATGTGTGTTAGACAGAAGTGGACGTAGCCACCGTGACGTCACCCAACAACAACAACAACAACAACAACAACAACAACAACAACAACAACAACAACTGTCATTGCATTGTGATCCAAATAAACTTTGATTGGTACACAGAAGTATGTGATGTCACTTTTTCCCTACTGTAAATAATACATATATAGAAATCTGAAATAACCAAAACTGTTCTAACTGGGTTCATGTAGGACCACGTTGCTCATAATAAGAAGCTGATTGAGAAAACTGGTTTTCAAGGCCTTTAAAACTAGTTATGCTACACAGTGTAGCGTAGTGTAGTGTAGTGTAGTGTGTATTTCGTATTTCGTGGGCCAAGTTATTGCATATCTAAGGTAGAGAATTCAAGAATACGTACTAGTTATTAACATGATTCAGATTACCTCAGAACAGTAACAGCCACCAAAAGCCAAGCAGGAACTTGTCTTTCTACTCCGTGTGACATAAAGTCACGGTTTTATCTTGACATTATGATCGAACTGGGATAGTTATTACCTGCATAATTGTGTATGTGTGTATGAACAGATATGTGGAATCTGTGTACTTAATGGGCAATGTGCAATCTGTGTATGTATACTGTTGTGTCTTTGTGTTTTAGGACTCTGATTTATGTTGTAATCCTAGGTTTTTAGCTTTGTCAGGAACTTGTTGTATCTACTAAAATATGTGTGCATGCGTGTGTTTGTAACCCCTACACTCACCCCAGCGAGGACTCCCAGATGTTGAGCTCACTGCTGAAGTCTAGACTGGGCAGCAGGTCATGAGGAAACTCCAGCTCGTCCTGGTCTCCAGCTGCACTTCTGCTCTCCTCCACTCCGGTGATGACTGTGACGTCTGGGAGCGCTGGGTGAGACAGCAGACTCTGCTGGCTGGCCGAGGCCTCGGTCAGAAGCGCTCTGTCGTCCCTCTGGGTCAAACTCTCAGCGTGAGCATCGGCCTGTGGGACATAAACCAAACATAATCGTAGTGAGCTACATGCTGGAGTCTCCGCTGCACTGTACATGATAAGAGTGTGTAGTTAAACAAGTGTGAGCGTGTTGCGGGCAAACATGGTAACACCTATGCTCAAAGCCAAATATCCGAAAAATAACTCCGCCCATGTGTTAAACTACTAACTAACTACTATAAGTGTTGTTTGTATCGTAATGCGTACGTCATATTGACTGGAGTCTCTATCTTTGTCTCTCAGCTTGCTTTTATTATACTATTACTGAGATAAAAAGGATTATTTCCAGCATTATAGCCTACAATTTATGCCAGGCCTAATCTCTGCAGCTTTGTTTACACTGCGCTCTCGAGTATCATATAACTACTATTCTGAAAGGAAATAGGAACTAATTAAATTGACTGTATGTTTCATTACACTTTAAAAACACCTCACAAGGAAGTCTGTTAGGATAAAACATTTTGCCCACTGAGTAAGAATAATCATTTTTCACACTAGAACCATTTCCTCATCAACAAGGCCCAGAGGACCCCTCCCATGGACACAACACATTGCATTAACGTCTCCACATCTGTATGCATTCCATTAATGCTCATCTTTGGGTCTATACCTCTGTACATTGCATAGCCTATTATTTTTATTCTTATTCTTAATACTGTGACTCCTTACACATCCCCTAGAATATATCTTTGCACATTCCTGTCTAGCTCTTTCATTTTAAACAGTTGCATGAATGTATATATTTTTTATAGTATTTCTTGATATTTTTATTGCGTTTTTTTCTATTCTATGTGTATGTTTCTTGTCTGTGTACCAAAACACCAAAGCCAATTCCTTGTATGTGAGAACCTGCTGAGTAATAAACTGGATTCTGATTGAAGACAAACCAGTCCTGCTGGACTGTGACAAGTAGAATTAAATGTGGCTTACTCATTGTCAATTTTCAGTCAATTACTTCCTTTGTCATGAGTAAAGAATTAAGATGTAGAAGAAACGAATGCATTTAAAGTGTAACTTAATCTGTTTTAAAATGTCATGTGTATACATGGAGCACTTGGCCTTAGCTGTTTTTCCTCTGTCTGTCCCACTGGTTGACAGACAGACAGACTCCAACCACAGGCACACACCACAACACTTGGCTGTGGCATCATATTGCAGCAACATTTCCCTCACAACACACACACCACTCAACTGTGGACCCACTATGTGATGGAATTTCTCCCACATAGGCCGCCTCAGTTTACAGAGGGGGAAAGTTTCCATTATTTCACCCACTCAGTCAGATATAAACTGAAGTGTGCAGGTGCAAACAGATGTGAACTTGCTCAGACACATATACACATGTGCAACGCAGCCCATTAACATTCATCATGTCTGGAACATGATGTGAGCTGTTTCTTACAGAGTGGTCCTGTTTTTTTATAGGACGTGAGTTGATTTAACAGTGTGATTACAGAAGGATAAAACGCTACTGCGGTAATACTGTACATTGAGGATCAGCTGAGATTCAGAATTGAATCCGTTCATTCATTATTTATGAACCAGTGGTAGACAGCATGGCTGCAAGCAGAGGTGACTATCATGACTGACAAGCAGAAATAATGATTCAATCTTTTTGGAGACAAGCATATGTATATTTCATGTTTACCTGTTATACACTTGCATTTCCATTCATTTAAACACACAATATGTCATTTTCTGCCTGTAGGGATCTCTCAATCAAAACAAAAACAAAAGACGGAATTTGGTGACATTGTGAAGTTCTTCACCACCGTCATTGCAGTCAGATTCTCCCAGTTAGGATTCCTTCAGTGTTCATCGTTCAGGAGGTTTTTACTGGGAGCCGAATTATCCACAGAGGTCTCCTCTCCAAAACAAACAGACCAGGTGATTTAAACCGCTAAAAACACTGAATAAAGCAGTTAAGCAGTTAAAGCTGCTAAAGTTTGTTCAGCTTGTTTCTCTGATAACTTAATATCCAGACGTCCGCTGACTAAAATCCTTCATCCAGTTAAAATATATTGTTAAAAACAGCCAAGATCTAGAAAGTGTATTGTAAAAATGTGGCTTGACTGGATAAAATTACGGATTTCTCTAGTTTTGAAAGTTGTTGGAAACGTGGATAATATAAGGACACAACTCAGGTTATTATTACATAAATGTAGTAAATAATTTTCATGCCAAATTTACATTACATTGATTGAATAAAATAAAAAATACAATGTTGTAATCCTGCTTTAAGATGGACTACAAAATGCCGCCTCTCACCTCAGTAGTGTTACTGGATGTGGATACTGGAGACAGGTTAATAAGTAAAGTTGTGTGTGTAGTGGGGAGGCTCTGAGTCACTGACCTCACTTGTGCCTCCACTACAAAGAGCCTTCTTTGTGTGACACATTCAGCACAGATGGAGAGGATCGCAAACGTGAATGTTGCACACAAGAATAAAAACTGTTAAAATCATGACTGTACTAGGCCTTTAAAACTCATTTTAGAAGAATGTTGGCCAATTACGTAGCCTCTCTCTTCACATCTGCGCAGGGCTGGGCGATGTGGAGAAAATAAAATATCACAATATTTTTGACCAAATACCTCGGTATCGATATTACAACGAGGTAGGGTTGACTATTGGCGCTTTCACAAAGGCAAATAATAGGAAAGCTAGAAATAAGTTCAGAAAAAATGGCATCACTTTACTGTAATGCAGCCTTTAAAATCAGGAAAAAACAACACTTATGCCATATACCTATATTACGATATCCAAAATCTAAGACAATATCTAGTCTCATATATTGCCCAGCCCTACTTCTGCATATACAAAGCTCGAGCCATATTAGGTTATTTTTAAATGTACTAATTTAGACTAGGCCTACTCCTTGGTTGCAGAACATAAAACATTAAAGAACAACAGAGCAAAAGAAGCTGAACCCAAAAAAAGTGCTGCTGCAGGTAAGTGTCACTCTGAATGGCTCTGATCTCCATACTGCTGTTATTTTCTGTTGTTACATAATAAGATTTTTTTTTTAAATGCTTCCACACCTTAAACACAATAAGTCGTGCATGCAGACACAAACATAGTTTTATCATGAGTTAGTTGTATGTTAACATGTCTTGGGTTTCCTGTTTCCTGCCTGAACTTTCTCACCTTGTCATCAGATAATGTCATGGTGGAAACAGAGTCCACTGATATCAACTCAGAACAGCTCATAACAGAATAACAAGGAACAGCACCAGGTGGCATAGCATGTCCAAGTTTACAGCCAACACTCATTCATCATAGTATTGGCCATTGTATGAAGAAGTAGAGGCCCACCACAGCCTTTGTTTCAGTTAGTTTGACCCCCACGCAGAAAGCACTGCCTGTTATTAATTAACCCACAGGAACAAAACAGAAAGCAAGCTGGGGTTGCCTGGAAACTGCTACTTGTCCAACAGTCATTAAGTACTACTTTAATGTTAATTCAATCTGTCAGTACCCATGTGCCAACACAACTTTAATGCTTTACACATGACTGTTGTAAAAAGGGAGAAGGCGGTGCTAAAGCAGGACCGGCCCTCACGATTCCAGGGGCAGGCCTACTTGTACCCCTGGGGGTACCTGGAAAGATGTTGAGTAGCGCAACTAATTTGAAAAATGATTGATGAATGATTTGTAAGAATATATCCACATATTAAGGTTAAATCAACTGTAACACCTAAACACTAACATACATGTTGCAGTTATGAAAGAGTGTGCGAAAACTAGTTAGCAAGCAAGGACAAAAAACAGGCAGCTAAAGGTAAATGGTTGAAATAGCTAAAAGGTACTGACTAAACACTTAAAATGATTAACTTTGCTTAAAGTAATGGAGAAACTGTTAAAATAGTTACCTAAAACACTGGATAAATGGTTGAAATAGTTAGTTTAAAGTAGGTTATGTTATTGGATAAATGGTTAAAATAGTCATGGAGAAATTGTTAAACTAGTTAGCGTTACCTAAAAATATTGGATACACAGTTAAAATAGTTAGCTTAAAATAATGGAGAAAGTGTTAAAATAGTTAATTTACCTAAAAATATTGGGTAAATGGTTGAAATAGTTAGCTTAAAGTATTGGATACACGGTTAGAATAGGTAACGGTGTAACTATTGGATAAATCGTTGAAATAGCTAAAAGTAGGCTAATGGATAAATGGTTGAAACCATATGGTTGAAACTGTCAGCTTCACTCAAAGTAACGTTAGTAACTAAGTAGGGTAACATTAGTAGTACAATTGCTAACCTAAATATTGACTGTTGAATTGTATGAAAAAATCAACAATATCCATTTATAATTAATAGTTTTATACATTTGGGACATACATTGGGAAGTGATGAAGAGTGACGCTACATGAGTTCTACGTTGACGTTATCCTACGTTGACGTTATCCTAGCTACCTCAGATAAAAAAATAAAAAAAAGGTTGGGAACCACTGACACACTAATAAGCCACAAACATAAACATTACACAGATCCAACACTGTCCACTCTTTCTATCAAGTTTCCTCCCACCATCCCTGTGTTGCACTTACCGGTGCTGCTGAAGGTGACTCTACAGTGCAGCTCCTCTGCTACCCTGCTACCTTGCTCACTGTACAGGCAGCAGCAGCAGCCTCTGCAGGGCTCTGTGTTGTGGAGGGGCCAGAGGACGACACAAACATGCTGCAACACATGCTGCTGACGCTCCCTCTCCTCTCTTGCACTGACTCAGCTAACTTCTTCCTCCTCCTCTGCACAGTCCTGTCTTCTGCTGCTGCTGCCGCTCCCCTGTTAAATTTCCATGAGCCTCCTCGGGCTCTTGCAGTGCGTGTGTTTGCGTGTGGAGTCTAGAAACACTACACTACCACGCATTGACTGGGCTGTCCACAAGGAAGTGCTGAGAAATCTCCTCCCACCTCTACTGTATACTCTTTCCACTCAGCTCTCTTTCTATTCCCTCCTCCTCCTGTCTCCCTTCCCTCTTTTCTTTCTTCCGTCCCTCCCTATCCACCTCTGCTACCCCCCTTGCTGCTGTGCCTTCTGGCTGACAGTGCCTCTGCAGGTGAATGCTGGGAATTAGGCCAAGGGTCGGGCCTGCACTGACCCCCTGAGAGCAGATCAGGTTACACACCAAGATGCTTTGGTTACATACACACAGAGACATCCTCCTGCATTATAAAAGCTCCTATTCATCCAACTTTGACCTGAGTGTTGCTAAGGTGTGACACCACATGGACACATGACAGCACCTTCTACTTGACACTTAATTAACACATTCCCCTGTCCATTTAAACACCCTGCACTCTTAGAAGGGATGAGTTAAAAATGACACAAAAAATTGTAACACATTTTGTGTGGATTTCAACACAAGATGTGTAAAAACTGCGTAAAACGTTCAACACATTTTAATGTGTTCAACAGTGTTCAACTATATCCAATCATGTTTGGTTTCCAGCTGTCAATATAGTATAGATAGTTGTGTTCTCGCGGATCACAGTCACGCACTCAAAGCATGTCTTTCTCAATTCAATTCAATTAAATTAAATTCACAGTCAGAGATATTCTGCGCTCTCGGCAAGGATGTATAATAAGGCGCTCGCTCGCAGAGATATTCTACACTCACTCGCGGAGAATGCAGAGACTTGATGTTCTCTGCAATTAGGAGGAAAAATATGTAGGCCTAAATATCGACAACGGCAATTGGCCAAAATTAGTTTTTTAGTTAGTAGGCCAAATATTACTGCTCACGCATGAGCAGAATGTCTCTTCGAGCGCGAGCAGAATATCTGCGGGCGAGCACAGAATGTCTGCGAGCGCGAGCAGAATGTCTGTCTGGGAGCGCGAGCAGAATGTCTCCGCGAGCGAGTGCAGAATATCTCTGCCAGCGCGAGCAGAATGTCTGTCTGCGAGCGCGAGCAGAATGTCTCGAACGCAGAATCTGTAGGCAACTAAGGGATAAGATTTCGGAAGCGTTCTGGTTTCCGTTTGTTGTCAGAGTAGTACTGACGAATCACGTTAACGCGGGGGCGGGACTTGTATGCAGGTAAACAGTCTGTGGGAGCGAAAGAGGCCGAACACTCGAAATGTCCTCTGGACCTAAAACACCTAAAAAGTATCGATGTTTGTTTATTGTGTGGAGAAACGTTCGACTCGCATAATAAAAGAAACAATTTGCTTAATTACACAATTGCACAATTGAGAGTTGGCGATTGTCCCAGGGCCGTTGCTAGTCGGACGGTAAACAAAGTGGCGCACGGAGATTGCTCCTATAGTGGAATTAACATTATTATGCCTACTGTTATCGGGATGGCCCAGCAGATGCAGACATAAAACATAATGCTTTTCAAAATGTACACATTCACACTGGGCAAAATAACAAAACTTCAACTTGACATATTTATTTTTATGCAACATTTTCAAACAAAACTGTAAAATTCATCCTACTTTAACAGGCTTGGGTGATGCTCTCCCTGCTGACATTCGCCACAACCAGGGCAAATTTGACATATTTCACAAGTTGAAAAACAAGGGAATAATGTGATCTCTGTCCAAGGGGATCATGTGAAAGTAAATAAATGTGGAAGGTATACTGTAAGAGGTTTGAAATATGTTCAAGTTCACCGTTTGTTGTTGTAATACTCATTTTCGACCACAAGAGGCTTAAGTGCACCACTATGTTCTATAGGACTCAAAGCACTCATGCTTTCTTACAGGAGAGTTTTAATTCCTCCATATACTATACTATACTATACTATACTATACTGTAATATGTATTGTGTTAGCAACATTACAGTTATGCAACATTACTGGCATGTCTTTCTTTTGGCTAGATATGTATTAATATGTGCAATAATGTGCACCTAATTACATGATTGAGTATGACAAAATCAGGAAGATTATTTTTAATGATTTCCTGTTTACTGTGAAAAGATGCATTAAAACACACACACACACACACACACACACACACACACACACACACACACACACACACACACAGTACCTGTAGGGAGTCATTTTGATTTTCCTGAGGTGGAAAGAGAACAACATTTTCTGGAGTGCCCTCTTCTGGCTGTAACAGGGAATGAAATAATAATAATGTGGTTTAAAGGGAAAAGCTACTGTACAGTAATAGCCTGGTGCATAGCAGTAGTGGTATATGCTCTAACGCACTAAAAACAAACCGCTATTGTTTTTTAAGGCAAAACCAACAATGTTAAGCCTCACTCTGCAATTACATCTAATGAGGTCCAGTACATGGATTGGAGAGTCTATAGCTCATGAGACACATGTTAATCCTATTAAGCTAATCCTGAATTCCATTGCTGGAGTCATCCAGTCACATGTGGAAAAAGTTTCCTATAGCTGTCTTTTTTATCATTACAAAGGACACAATTACAGCCAAACTGATTCTTAAAACAAACATAACAAGAACTCTACATGCACATTGAAGGCATACATAATGGTCTTCCAACAATCATATTTTAGGGATGATGGATAAAAGCTGTAAGAAAGCAAGCTTGGAAGTAGGGAGTTTAGCAGGAAACACATATCTTGGCACCTCTGCTCTACACCGGTAAACCACAAAATAAAACAACACTGTTTAAATGTTGTTTAAATGCTTTTTAGACAAGCCTCAATTAAGCATGGGGATATACACAAAGATCCATGCACATCCCATGTGTTTTACTGAAGCCAACAGTTAGTAATAATGTGAGCAAGTGTTAGTTTTGTTAGTCCTCCGTGCATAAAGGAGTCCGAGGTATTTATAGCAGCACGGGGGGCAGCAAGGAGCAATCCCAGACATCCAGTGCCAGCAAGCTTGGCCTTACCAACTCCTCAGTTGTGCTGCTCTCGTTCCCCATGACTCAGCCAGCTGCAGGGCCACAGCTGCCCAAACCAACAGCCTCTCACATCAGCTGGCTGAAAGACACCGACACAGAAGGACCATCAGCGTACGACTATTCCCAGAGAGACACACAGAGTGAACATGGGATCTGTGCTCCCTCAGTATATACAGACTCATGCCGCACAGGATTAGAGGTCTCTGGTATGAGGTTGAACTATAGCAGGCAGGGAGAATGGTTAAGTGCCTGTGTTGTTTTAGAGATTAGGGTTTTGTGATGTAAGACCTCCCTCCTAGACCAAAGTGCAGGCTTTACCTCTGCTGATGTTAGCTTTAAAGCATGAACAGCATCCTCACTGCATCTTGTAGTTATAGCAGTTGGTTCTAGAGATGTTCTAGAACATGTTTATACAGCACCTGCTTTGTAATTTAAAAAAAAGACGTGGAAATCTCCCTTTTTACAATATGGTACCTTTAAGGGTACATTCGACAAATTAAACTAAAATGTTGCAGCAGTAAGTTACGATGACCAGCAGGCCCCTTCTGGTCTAAATTACCTCAAACAAATGGCATTGCCTCCTAGAATAAAAACATCTCCACATGCAGTCTGACACTTTGTGCATGTGATGTGACTGAGTGACTGCAGCATACTGACACAGTGACTGAGGCTCAGTAAAGTAATCCTCATGTGGTAAATAACAGATTGTGTCTCTCAGCTTCCAGCAGAGTTTAGTCTGTCAACGAACACGAGGTAGAGTCGAGGCTATGGGAATCATCCAGCAGCATCTCTAATACATTTTGTCATCACTATATTTCAGCAGCTAATAACACCATCATTTATTTATAATTTATATCTTCCACTGTGCAATATTCTATTCTATTCTATTTCTTTTTATAGCCTATATATTTTTATTCTATAATGGGAGCAACTGTAAGAAAACCCAATTTCTTTTTTTTATTTGTATGTTTTAATGCATGTCTGAATGTTTTATAAATGTGGACAAATCCAATAAAAAATATTGGAATAATAAAGTATTTCTGATTCTGATATAAACTGTATATTATAGAAAAACACTGAAAAGGACAGCAGCCTTTAACCAGGGACTGAATTTATATCAAATACATGTAGAATCGCTTTCATAACCCTACCAAGTATTCTCTGACAATCATCTTTATTTCTCATTTCTGTGTTGTCTGAATTGCAGCAGAGCAGTAAACAGTTGTGCAGAAATGTTGTCTGTGAATTCTCATATGACTGCAGGGACTGTACGGTATAAAGCACTGACCTGAATATACAAGACTTTATAAATAGAGATCTGCCCTGTCCACTGCTGTTAGACTTTATTCCAGTGTTGTGCACAATTTGTCATGCACACTTCATTCCCAAACAAATTTGACAAAGGCGATATATATATTCCAGTTATGAGAATGCAGATCATTCTATTTTCTTCCTATGATTATCCATGGGGACATTTAATATCTGGATTTCCCCTTACATCTTAATTCTCATTTATTCTGAAGTGTGACAGCTCTTCTCCCGTCCCTGCCTCCTTGCTATTTGTGTGAATGGGGTGTAATTTCAGCCCTCAAGCTGTGGATGCGTGTGCACTTTAGCTGGCCACAGTGTTTCAGGGCTTTTTGGCAGCACAGAGAGCACTGGGGCAAATCACATGATTAGATTGTTGCCAGGTCTCTTCTCACCTCATCTTGGCCTGTCAATCACTCGACATGAGCCATCGTTTAAGCTCTTGGGTTTGGATGAGCAGCGTGTGTCTTTGCTTACAGTATGAAGTTACTGTTTCCTGCCCTGTATCTGACCCCTCCAGCGACACAAGAAAACCAGCAGGAACTCAACCTCCAAAACCAGAATGTTGTATTTCTAATTTTTTTTCTAAAGGTCCCATATTGTAAAAAGTGAGATTTCTATGTCTTTTTTTTATTATAAAGCAGGTCAGGTGCTATATAAATACTGTGAAAGTATCAAAATGCTCAATCCACAGAGAAATGCACACAGCCTGTATTAAGAAGCTGTGCCTTTAAACGAGCTGCCAGGACTTCCGTAAAGTTGTGATGTCACAACTATACTATATAAAGGTAGAAAGTGCCGCTACAGTGCCGTTACAGTCAGTCCCCGGCTGC
>JAOVVB010000585.1:0-17438 GCA_028570985.1 Heterobranchus longifilis | reverse complement strand
TATTATTATTATTATTATTATTAATAATAATAATAATAATAATAATAATAATAATAATAATAATAATAATAAAAATAATAATAATGGCATACTAGATTTAAAAAAAAATGATAATGAAGTTAAAATTAATTAACAATTAAATATGAAAAAAATGAATGTGGCCATTGTATTGAGATGAATGGTGTGTCTTGCCTCTTCTTTCTGTAAAACGTCATTCCTCTTTGAAAGAAGGCAACAGCCAAATGCTCATCCTTGCGTATGCTGCAATCAAACGCCTGAGAAACATGAGAAAACACAGTAACTTCCTCTAGAAAAAAAGAGAAATGGTAAACTTCTTCTTTCCTAGTGACTTGCACTTTCAGATTGCAGAATATCACATCAGCTAGGCCTATATCCAAACAAGATTTTACTTATATTACAAAATAAAAAAAACGTAGATATTTGTGTGTAATGTTTTTAGCTTGCATTTTACCAATAAATGTCAGACATATAGGCTACTGTACCTTTTCAGCAGCATCCAGGTCTTGGTTAAGAACATGAAGACAGCCAATGTCAAAATAAATTTTGGAGTTTGGTTCTTGGATAGCCAGGAAAATCCTGAGTGCCTCTGACAAATCCTGTCTGTCAACACAAGTTACAGCCTCGTCCCACTGGCGCAGCGTGTCCACAAAAGACATAGTCGCTGGTTTGGAGTACACTGAGCTAGAAACCAATTTCAGGAAGCTCTTCTGATTTGTACCAGTGAGATCAGGAAGTGATGACACAATGCACAGTGTCATTATTTCTACATTTATATCTGAACCACCACCAAATTTGAAGGCCCCATGGTTGTTTTTTTATACCTCCATATTTAAAATATTAAAAGTAATAGTACTAAATGCAGAAAAATGTCTGTTGTACTATTATATATTATATCATTTGATTATTATTACTCATGCATTAATGTAAAAGAAGGATTTTACTGTTGTAGTTGGTTGAGCTGGAGCTTATTTTGAATTATTAACTAATGATTATTGTCATTATGGATTAATCTGATGATTATTTTCAGCATTAATTGATTGTTTGGTTTGTTAAAATGCAGAAATTAGTGAGAAATGCCACCACAGAGTGACACCTTCACAATATTTATTTCATCCAATCAATAGTACAGAAGTCTCAAAATTATTAAAGATTAAATACAATAATAATAAAGAAAAGCAGCAAACATTTCATGAAATGTTTTTGCAATTATCAAAATGGTTGATAAATATATATTTTTCTTTTATACGCTTTTCATATGACTTGCATTGTATGCAACAATCTTAATTTGTAAAATAACTAAAGCTGTCAGATAATTGTAGTGGAGTAAAAAGTACAATAATTCCATCTGAGATGTAGTGGAGTAGAAGTAGAAACTTGCATGAAAATAAAAGACTCAAGTAAAGTACAAGTACCTCAGATTTGTACTTTGTTACATTCCACCACTGGGATTAGGTAGTCTTTATTTTGCCTTCTTGCCTTTTAGAACAAATTTAGCAGTACAAAACTACAACTTCCGGTAAACACTTTTAAAAATACATCGCTCGTGAACAACCAATGGTCTCATATTTACAAATACCATGCTCTCGAGCGTATAATGTTTTACTATATGTTGTAAAGTTCACCCTTGTTCACGCTCTTGTGTACCTCAATGTAAATATTGCTCTTATTTTAAAAGGACAACACGTATTTCCGTTATCCAGACCAGTTGCCCTGATGCAGCCGTCGCGAGCTAAAACAAACATGTCTCGGCTACATTATGAGACAAAACGGACCTTAATGATACGTAGGCAAATTAAAAGGGAAATATGCGACGATTAACATGAAATGTGCCAAACATAAAGCTGTAGATGGAGAGTTGATATATTATTCAGTTGGTTAGCTTAGTATAGCCTTTTGTGACCGTGTTTACACATTGCTAGCTAGCTCTCCAGTTGGCTAATGTAAGCTAGCAAAATGGACCTTGGAACAATGTTGTACAACAATTTAAAAGAAGTTACATGGAGCACGACGTCCTTACCATTAGATCAACTTGTCAGCGCTTATAGGTTGCCTCAAATTGCCAAGCTGGATAACGGTTAGTAACTTGCTGTCACTACTAAGTTTAATTTTGCTAAGCTAGCTGCTAAAATGCTAGTTAGCAGCTAAGGTAAACTAACGTTAGGTAGACTGTAAGACGGTTGGTTTTGTCAGTGTATCGTATTAATTCTCAACAAATGTTTCTTAACATAAAAAAGTTGGCATTTTTTAATGATGAACGTTGTGTCACTATCTTTCAGCCCTTATATCTGTCGTGTAAATCTCATCAAATAATGACGTTTGCTAAGTTAGTCAGTGTTATTTTGTCCTGTAACCTTTCTCCATGTAGGTAAAGGCAGTAAGTCTACTGTCATAACAGCACTTGAAAATGTGTGTATATCATTATACTGTAAAGGTACATGTGCAGCGTGATGCCATTTCAGAGACAAAGCAAGGGCAGAACTACAAGTGACAATTATAGCAACTTTATTGTTCAGTCAAGGCTGGAATATCATCTTCGGTCTTATTCATATATAATCAATATTTTAGCACATCCTGCACGAAACTGTACGGTTTTCTCATTCTAAAACAGTTATATGTAATTGTACATATTTGCTATAGTATTTTTATGGTATCGTTTTCATAACTTCATTGTAATTTTTGACTCTATATTTACGTTCTTGGCTGTTGCAGTAATTTATTCTTCTCTTAGTTCTTAATATGATTATTGTACCCACCAAACACAAATTTCAGGCAAATTTCCCTGTGAGGGAATAATAACCTACTTGGCAATACATCTTATTCTGATTCTGGGTACAGCGAAAGACACATTTAAGCTAAACAATCCAAGATGATACAGTAAAGTTACATGATGTTGAACATAGATCAAAATGACAGAAGACAACAGCTGTTTTGCCTGACAGCTGTGTAATAATAATGTCTATTATGGTATGAACTTTGAAATGAAGCCATTCTTAAATCATCAGCAATTATTATTTGTTCTCTGTCTTCCCATCTTCTGTCACATTGTGCTAAGCCTCTCATGCAGAATTGTGGTGGTGTATTGTGCTTTTAAATGGTAGTGCATGCTTTTTAGAGAGCTATGGATTAAGACATTTGTCATTGTCCATAGAGGAGGATAGTGCAGGAAAGTGTGCTGAGTAATCCAATGCATTGGCTTGAGTGGAGCATCCTGAAGCTCACAAGTGGTATAAAAAAGGGAAACAGTAATCACAGCATTTTTTCTGGATACTGACTTTATTCTTTGAAACAATCATAAATAATTAGTCTCAACCCCAGACGTTATAAATTAAATTTACTGCCATGACCCACATTCTGTAGTCTAATCAGGCTAATTAATACAATAAATGCTGAAACACTGACTAGTTGTGTCACAACTCAAATAAAACTTAGACCATCTGTGTATGAGATGTCATACTTTATATTTCAACAACAACCTTTTACTTTTCATTTTAGGTTTTGCAAGTGTCAGTCTGGCTTACTGGATATACAGTGCTTGGATAAAGCCTGACATCGGGCACTCAGGAGATAGGTCTGGCAATGCAAGAATACAAGTGTCATGGCGCATTGTTGATGTTTTAAGATTTAGATTGTGAGAAAGGGGCAGCGAGTACATCAGATGTTATTCTGAAAGTTTGATAAATTTAGTGATGTTTGTACAATTAATATTTATTGTCTACTGTGCTTTGCAGTATTACAATATTTCCTCCATTGTTTTCATTCCTGCAGGTCAGTTGGTTGAAGGGCTCAGAGACAATGACTACCTCTTGATTCATTCCTGCCGTCAGTGGACGACTATTACTGCTCACAGTCTGGAGGAGGGACACTACGTCATTGGGCCCAAAATAGAGATCCCAGTGCATTATGAAGGTGAGCTACATCTGCATGGATGCTCAATGCTCTTGAATATGTTTGACATTGTGCCTCATGCAACAACCACTTGTACCAACAGATTCGTTCTTAAGTGGCTTGTACGAGTGATTTAGGAGAACTTGCCACATTCACCAATTTTCTTGTATTTTGAATTTTCTCTTAGACACAAGCACAATTTAGTAGTGGTCCAGACCTGTCGTAGGACTCGTGCAATTATTCTGCTCTTGTTTCCACTATACCAGAGTGAAAGCTATTCAATCCAGACCTACCCCCCAGTGTGGACACAGTGCTGTGGAGATAGGTCTGGCTACATGAGATTAGTAAATAGGTTATGTTGCGCTGTCCGCATGTGTGTTTCCTGCAGTTGTGTCATTGTGTGTGTCATGCGCCAGCCTGGTTGTTCTCTTTATAAAAATTCTCAGTATTGTAACAGTAAATAACCTTGGTCCGTGTCTCAAACTGTGCTGTGTTAGGTCCTTGAATTCAAGGGATTTGGGCTTGGAAAGTCCTTGAAAAGTCCATGAATTTGTTATTTAAAAAGGCATTGGAACCCTGAAATTGATTTATTGATGCTATTGTATAACACTACAATATCAATATGAACAAGTCAAACCGATGCCGTGAATGAGTAACAGTCTGTGGCGGTTTTCAAGACGCACTCCAAAACAGCTATAAGAATAATTTCTTGTCCAAAAAAGAGGTATGTATTGAAAATAATAATGAGACTAACACACTTGTGGTAAATAGTAAAGTTAACATATTTGAACAGTGCAGGTTTATGCAAGTTGCTGGGGAACATCCTCTATTGTGATGTCTGATACAACATCACCTATTATGTCCCGTATTCTCTCGTCCATCTCTGTGACAGAGACTTCCCCTCGACCCCTCGTCATTGATCGCCTTGCTGTGGCGAGACATTTTTTTAAAAGCCATTTTCATACCAAACCATTAATTTTTTTATTTCAGTGACAGTACAACTCTCAGGTGACACCACATTAATGGCACTTGTTATTTTTTACCACTCCTTGGCTTTAGCAGTTCCTAATTCCACTGTTGATGCTGTTAAAATATAAACTTTCCTTTATGGATCTCTGAAATCAGGACTTCAGTCTCTGAGCACGTAAAGTTCTTGTTTTTGCTCTTTGGTGCCATTTTCTGGACATATGTGGCAGGACACGTAGCCATATATCGTATTATTGGTGTGTTAATTACAATTCTCATGAACACGCTCATTTATGCACCGGTGGCATTCATCATGTTTACGCAGGACATTTACACATTATCTGAAGTTAGGGGCATTTGTGGAATCTGATGTGGCTCACCGTTGTAAAAAAAGGAGAGAAAGTTAAGTTAAGAATATGAAAATGTTCTTGCATGAGGTCCAGTGTGTCTCAAACCTTTCTTTTTATTGATACTTGCACTGAACAGTACAATCGATGCTTGACCCTGGCAGTTGCATTGATGTGTCTTTTCCTACTTCAGGTCAGTTTAAGCTACTGGAGCAGGACAGAGACGTCAAGGAGCCTGTGCAGTACTTCAACAGTGTGGAGGAGGTGGCCAAAGCATTCCCTGAAAGGGTGTACGTCATGGAAGAAATCACTTTCAATGTGAAGGTATACCTAATTTGTTGAAGGGATTGTTATGATTGGTGCTGGATTCTGTAGTGTTAATTGAAATTAATATATTTTCAATACCATGTTATATACTTCTCTAGAACTCTGACTTCCAACTTGACATCAGGCTCATTCAAGAAATTAAGAGTTCCAGTTAAGACTCCTAAAGCAGGCATATTTAAGTAAATTTGGTTTATTTTCATAAAATTCAGCTCCACCAAATAATTTAAAAACAATTTAAGAGGTGCGGCCTCTAGCTCACCGGGTTAGAGCGCGCGCCCCATGCAGCAGTCCTGCAGCGGCCCGGGTTCGAATCCAACCTGCGGCCCTTTGCTGCGTATCATCCCCTCTCTCTCCCCCTGTTCCTGTCAATCTTCAAGCTGTACTATCATAAAGGCAAAATGGCCCAAAAAATAATCTTAAAAAAAACAAACAATTTAAGCTAGGACACCATTCACATTTCTCCTTTGACATAATCTTTGCTGGGTTCAGTTTTTACTTTGAGGTTCCTCTCAGACTAGTCTGGATTACTGGATGTACAGTGTAGGGATGACACTTGACATGATGTCAGGCCCCTTCTCCTGTCTCCACTATCTATTTTGAAAGGGCATCGTTGCTGCATCCAGGTCTTAGCGCCGCCCAAGACGATTGTGATATTGGTTTAAAGAAATACAAACAAGACCGAGCATTTTTTCCCCTATACCAGAATGTTAACTCGGGCAGCCAGACCATACTCCACCGCTGACACAATGCTGTGGCGATAGGTCTGGCTATGCGAGACTACTCTCAGACTTAACCGATATGATAGTCTTCCAACCACACTGATGAGCAATATTTTGGGATACAACACCATTATTATTATTATTATTTTTACATTTATGTAAATCAGTCATATGTCATCTTTCCACAGATGGCTTCAGGGGAATGCAATGAAGATACTGAAGTTTACAACATTACACTAAGCACCGGTGATGAACTGACATTAATGGGCCAGGCTGAGATCCTATATGCCAAGACCTCCAAAGAAAAATCAAGATTCAACACAATTTTCAAGAAGATCGGGAAGCTAAACTCCATCAGTAAGATCGGTCGAGGCAAGATGCCATGCTTGATCTGCATGAACCATCGCACCAATGAGAGCATCAGCCTGCCGTTCCAGTGCAAAGGCAGGTTCAGCACCTGTAGTCCCCTGGAGCTGCAGATGCAGGACGGCGAGCACATCATCAGGAACATTGTGGAGAAAACCCGTCTCCCTGTCAACGTCACAGTACCCAGCAGTCCACCCCGCAACCAGCACGACCTCCACCTCATCCGCGAGGGCCATCGCTACAAATTGGTCAACATTCAGACGAAGACCGTGGTCGTGTGCTGCGTTCTGCGAAGCAACAAAATTATCCCCATCCATTTTCCCTTTCACATGGCCATGCCTCGATTTATTATTCCGGAAGAACTGCTGCAGGGAGAGTTGTGGCTCGACACTATGGTACATCGCTGGTTCTCCTTCTGCCAGGAGCAGTTTGACATAGACGACTATTCCCGCGCTGTCCGGGATGTGCGGACAGACTGGAACGACGACGGTAAGAGCCCGAAGAAAAGCAGTGGGAACGGCAGTTGCAGCGGAAGCGGCGGAGGCAGCAGCGGCTCCAACGGTTGTCCCAACCACATGCAGATTCCCAGCTCTTTAACGTACGCCCGGGATGAACTCACCCAGTCCTTTCACCGACTTTCTGTGTGCGTGTACGGCAGCAACCTGCACGGAAACAGCGAGGTCAATTTGCAGGGCTGTATGACGCTATGTGGAGATTGGGCTCTTCTGCCCTCTGATAGCATCCCTTCAGACTCGGGAGAAAATGAACACTTTTTCCCCGAACTGATGGATAGCACAAACCAACAACCTTCCCTCAACAAGTCAGACGTTCCCTACGAGGAGCTGTGGTTGGATCACTTGAGAGGTCAGATTCCAAAACCTTCTTTAAGTGAGGGAATTCGAGGCATCAACAACGGCTGTGGTACAACAGCAGCCCTGTCATACCCAGTCACTTGTCCTCTTGGTGCAACACCCACTTCAGATGTGTCTCTTACTCCACCGCCGGTTCCACCCAAGTCTGAAGCTGTGAGTATAATCTATTGTGCTTAAAGTTGTAATTCTTAAGATTTCAGTTTTGGTTGATTTCGTGACACCCGTGGTTACTGTGGTAATAGCAAATGCAGTTTAATACTACAGCAAACAACAGCTTCCTTGTCAGAAATATAACAGAGACAGCTGGCGTGTTAGATTACAATGCAACCAAACAAACTCACATTGGGCCTCATGCAGCAACATTCTCTTACATTTCTCTTATATTTTATCTTAATTTTCTGTTCAGAGAAAATTGAAAATAATTATGAATCCCACTTGATTATAATTGTTTATTAGCATAGGTAACAAATGATATGAACATGATATCAAGACAGGTGTTGTGCCATGTGCAAATACTCTGACACATGCCCGAGAATTGGAGAGATGCCACCAAAAAAGGCTGTAAGAAGAACTTCAGCAGTCGTGAAATCAATGTACTGTTAAATAAACTTTAACAAAGTAAATGTGATTTTCCAGCGCATCAGTGCTGCCAATTTCTTTAGTTGATTGGTCACTTTTTTTGCTTTTTTATGCTATATGACTTATTTCCAAGAAAAGTATGAGCACATCTCTGATAAACACAAATTTGTGTTTCTTTGCATTTGGGCAAATAATTTGGGGACTGTGGAAATGAGATTCTAACTTCATTAAGTATGTAACCTTCAGTTTTACAGTATGTTGATTTCAAAGTCCGTTCATTTCTTTTCCAGGTGAAGGAAGAATGCCGTCTTTTGAATGCCCCACCAATTCCTCCACGAAGTTTGAAACAGATGCCATCAGTGCCCATCCTGTCTAAGCCACGGCAGCAAGAGACTCGGTCTCCAAGTCCGACCCTCTCCTATTATTCTTCTGGTCTCCACAACATGTAAGAATTGGCACCATTTCATAGCACACGTCTGACATCAATTACACCCAATTAAAATAAGAAAGAAAAAACTACATTTGATTTGACAAAAGTGAGGTTGTATAAATTCAGACAATTCACTTTTAAATTTCGAGTTTTTAGGGCTAACATTTCATAGTTCTAGAGAACCATGTGGTCATTGTGTTTTTTTTTCTCTTTTGTTCAACTTCCCCTTGAAATCCATCCCATTAAAGGGAAAATTCACAACCTTTTATGTGGATGTCCAGTCAGTGCTGATGGTGAGTGCAGTCAATTGAAGAAATAAATTCTCTGGTGCGTGCTGTATTGAATGAGAAAGTGGATTTCTCCTGCACACAGAGCCATGCTTACATGTACCAGGATGCATTACTCCAGTAGTTTTTCTGCAAGCCCCCCCTATTGTATATATATTTTTAAGCCTCCCGCAATGCACCCACACAAACACACACATGTCCTTTGCTTCTATGGAATTTATTTGAAACATTGCCTGTAATTAATACAGAACTGCAACTTAAGTGTGCCAATTTTTATGCCTCGTAATATTTTCATCCATCATCTGCTTTATGTTTATCTGGCAATCCTGTCACAAATGTGTCCATGCTTTGCCAGCAGTGCAGCATAACCATGCAGCATTTATTTATATAGCCTCGCCACACTTATAACTCCAGGCCCCCCTTAGGGGTCGCGCCCCCCAGTTTTGGGAACCACTGCTTTACGTGAGAATGGCGAGTTTGCTACATTTCGCAGTTTTCCAGAGTCCCTAGAACTGTTTGGTCCCATGTTTGCGTCCCACAGCTTGTAGTTCTTCCGCACCACCAACTACATCAGTGTCACGTCAAATGATGCCGCTGGTGGCAGGAAGCACAACAGATTTTGTAGCTGCGCCCCAGAGACATCAGCAAGAACTGCGGGTGTTTTTCACACTATTTCCCTAACTTAGATAGAGATAAGGTTTGTTTGAAATGTTAAATATTGTAAATCATATGATGAGGTTTACATCTACCACAAATTAATTTCATATTTTTCCATCAGTATTGGAGCATCTGAGCAAGAGGTGGCCGACCCACACGAGCAAAGCCACGTGTGCTACCCCTGTAACTGGGGTAAATCCAACAGCACTGAGGCAAATGCTACGTTGCCTGGTGCTAGCCTGTCATCGGATGGGATGTCCTCCAGGTTGTCTTGGCCAAATACCTTTAGTGGTGGAGAATCGCACAGCATGGAGGAATTTCTACCAGCCAGCTGTCGAAGTTACTACAGTTACCCCAGAAAAAGATCCCCGAGCACCCCGAAAACCTGCACATCCAGCCTCGTTGACTTTGATGGCCGAGACCACGCACACTGCAGTAAGGACTTCAGGTCGCAGAAAGCTTCTCTGAACCAGTTCTGCACCAAATCTTCAAGTTACAATTCAGAAATGTACAGAGACAAGCCAATAGAAGAATCTAACACTAAGCAGAGCCTCTCTTGCCCCATTTTACCACCGAGAACACCAAAATTAAACACCATAAAGAAGTGCACAGATTTACTGTCAGGATCAGTCTGTGACAGCGAGCGGGAAACTTCCAATTGCTCACTTCCTCAACACGAGCAGGGCACAAAAGAGATATATTCCATCTCTAACGCATTAACTCCTAACTGCCCATCCGTCGCGCCCACTGCACAGTGGCAGCCCCCGTCAAGTCTGGCTGGTCTTTCTATCGAAGAAGTGTCCAAATCTCTACGGTTTATTGGCCTGCCAGATGACATTGTTTCTCTTTTTGTGTCTGAGAAGATTGATGGGAATTTACTCCTGCAGCTCACAGAGGAGATTTTGTCAGAGGACTTCAAGCTAAGCAAACTGCAAGTCAAGAAACTCATGCAGTTCATAAATGGATGGAGACCCAAGATATAACTAGCACTATACGACACTAAAGCAGAGTCATGCCTTCAGTATATATGCTATGCACACCAAGCTACAAAAAGTTTCTTTTTGTATAATATGAATTAATTTCCTTGTTACTTTATTGTGGGGAAGATAGTTGGATAATATTTCTGTGACTGCTATTTACTAACTGAATGGAATCATTTGGCACTTTTCATGAAGACATTTTCATGTTGGCTACTTAGTACTTTTTTTTACCCACAGCCTACTAGTGTTGATGCCATCACACAAATCCTAATTTAAGCCAACGAATGTGAAGGAAAACACTGATGTGACCAATGCTTAATGAGGACATTTTGGTCCTTAAAGGGGAATATCACAACGTTCTGCTATTTCCAGGATTTTTAAAAGAGCACAAAAACCAGAGGATGTACTATGGTATATGCTGCTTATTTACCACGTTAAAAAACAATGCAAAAACATTTTCTAGTGGATACACAATTGGAAATTTGGCTACATTTGGTAACCAAAAAAGCTTGCATTATATATTTAGGACCTCATCAAAAAAAGCGTTGGCTGCGCTTAATGTTAGCCAGCTAGCTAGCTTAATGATAATTAAACAGCTAACAACAAGCTTACAGCGCGCATGGTGAAAAAAGCACAACATTCACCAGCAACAGTCAGTGTCCGGTAGGGCTGGGTATTGCCTACAACCTCATGATACGATATGTATCACGGTACGACACGTATCGCAATACACGTTGATTTTGAATCATGACCATGTCCTACACCGAATTTACAACAGCTGTTCTTCATTATTCTGAATAACAGCGATCACACAATTTAAAACACTTACAATTTCTAATCTCAGTTATTAATGAATGCAAATATTTATAGCATTTGCTGCTGTATCGATACAGTAGCATCTGTATCGATACACACATTAGCAAGGAGTGCGTCACAATATATTGCCGTATCGATATTTGGAGTACAGCCCTAGTGTCTGGCCGATCTGCTCCCACAAACAGGCTTTTCTGTCTTTGTTGTGATAGTTTCCCGAAAAGGAGCGCCAGTGACAACAACTGCGCCTTTCTGAAAAGTTCCGAGATTTTCAACTAGAAGTGCTCGGAGTAGCCGCACAAAAACAGACAGAGCATTCTGAAAAAAGAGGCCGGGTCCAGCACATTTTCTTGAGGCGGACACATGCAGCCGCATATGCTTTCTCCTCATTGGGATCAATTGAAAAAAGATGCTGCCGCTTAGAAAAAAATGCCATATGGACATGCGATATGCAGTTAGTTACATATTATGTACGCACCGTTTTCTTCACAAGGTCAGCTATTTGATAGAGAATGTAGCTGCAAATGCATTTACAAACATGAATCAAAACAGTGGATTTAATTCACTACTGCTGAATGAAGTCAAGACCTGCCTACATACCTGCTAACAGGTATCAAGATATACTTGTGTTCTTTTAAAAATCTACCCCTTTGAGCTCTTCTTAAGCTGTCCGCTTGGACTGCATCAGTGAACATTCACTACTTTTCTAAATGGCAAAAAATGATGTAAACCTTTTCTTTAAGCCTGCGGTATCATACTGATGTACAGCAGCCCGATGCACCAGCTATATGCAAGCTCTCTCTTAAGTTAGGATGCAAAGTCCACACTAAGCGATATGCTGAAAATAGTTAGTTTGATACTGAAGCTGTGTTGATGTTCGGTTGCACCACAGTCCACACTAACCAAAATATTGTTGCAGAAAATTACATTTTCACGTCCTGTGGCCAATCAGTGTCTAATCAGTGGCTTTGAACATTTTGCTAGTGAAGAGGCTAACGGCTAAGCTAGCTAACATTAATCACCAAGCAACAACAAAAAGGTACGTAAACTAGGACAAAACAATACTATAAAACCTTAAACTACAGCTATTGCAAAAATAACAACAGTGACATTTAATGATGAAGCGTCAACTAAAAACATAATGGTAATATAATGGTACCCTATTATTGCGCAGTTGAAATTGTAACATAACAAACCCATAATGATAGCCTACACTGGTAAACTGTTATAAATTAGTAGTTTTTACTTAGAAAGTTATCTAACCTTATCTATTTGCTTGTCAACACATTAATGATAGTGTCTAATGTCAAGTTTAGTCAAGTTACCAGCTTTACTAATCCTATATAACAGAGTGTAATGCTGTGTTGACGTTAGTTTGTGTGCTGCCCCGATGCAAAACAGCCGGTATAATTAGCTCATCTTCCAAGTTATCCCACCTTTCAAAATGATATGCCATGCCTATTTCAGCTGGTGCAACCCTTAAAATGTTAGTAGCACGTAAACTCCAAACTAAGTTAGAAATTCTTTTCAAACTAGGAAAATGTTTGAACTTGCACATAGCTGGTGCAACCCAGTGCAGTTCCTTAGAAAATTAATTGGGAAAAATGAGACAGGGGAGCTTATTTTATTTTACAGATCTAAATAGATAAGATCTGAAATCCATTTAAGTTTTGAAGACTGGCATGTTGGATAAAACCAAAAACTTTTAATGTAAGTGAAGGAGTAGCTGTCTGTACATCAATGTGATATCAGGTAAGAATGTTGGTTTGCTGAAGTGTTGGATACATTTAAACCAATCTGGGCTTCGTTGGCCATCAGAAATCACATCTGCATTCTTGAGCCAAATCAAATGATTATCATGGTCTCTCATGTGCAACAAGATGTCAGATTTATCAACTCTCCTTATGCATGGTCTTATTTCTATTTGATGCCTTTTTAATCTAAAGATGGATTCAACAATATTGCTTTAACGTTAAACATCTCTGCTAAAAAAATAACTTGAGGTTATGTATAGCAGAAAAATATTGACAGAGGCCTAACAAAATGCTGTCCTTACTCTAAAACTACCATGGTAATAACTGACAGAGGTAATGGACCACGATGTTCTACATAAAATGCAAATTATGCATCATGCACTTTGGTAGCTTTCAGCCTAATTAATTGCAGTTAAGGTCATTTAAATATAAACCTATAAAAGAAGAGTCAAGAGTGTCTATGTAGAGAGTGGATGCACTACATGCTTTTTTCAAAACTAAAATGGTACTTCTCTGTTCTCATTGTATGTATTGCAAGTGTCCTCTAATGCTAGAAAAAAGTAAAAGATAGCTTTTCTGCGCCTTAACCCAGAGACCTTAAAGTAGATAATATTTCACTTTGGCTTAATATTTTCATTGAGTCAGTCTCTTGTCATGAGAATATACTCTTAACATACTCTTAACATAAACGTCTCAACATGAACGTCAGGGAATGATGTTAAGTGTCTATTTCTCATGTCAGGGAAAATGAAATATTGGTTTCTTATTGGTACCAAACCTTTTTATTCTATAGTCTTGATTCAAAGTTGATTTATTTATGCAGTATTTAACATAATGAAAAATATGCAGACTAGTTATTGTCAGACTGTTGGTATGGCTGATATATATGAAGGTGCCTCAGCAACAACAGCCTTTCTACAACCCAGGTCTGATCTGTTGGCCAACAGCTGTTGTTTTTTTCCCACTGACACTTTTTGCAGTGGGTTGTTACATATTTTACTTGATATTTTTTATTTTTTCTGTAATGATTTTTTTTTTTTATGAAAGTGATTACTAATGTTGAAATTATTTTTATTGAAAAAAAAGCTTATGTTCAAATTTCTGTTTTTTTTGTTTTTTTTCCTGTACAACTACTTGGGTTTATAAATAACATTTGGTCATGAGGGGGGAAAAAACCCCTGCAAGCCTCATTCACACTACATGGACAGTGACCAAAAAAAAAAAAAAAAATACAGTTAATAAGCCATGTGTTCAGGTAATTTTCCAGATTTCCTTGTAACTTTGTCACAGTGTCCACATTTTGTATGGGGAATGACATGTGTCCCTTCACACTATTACTATATAGTGGTGATTAATGTCCTGTGTAACAGCCATGGTGATCCAAAGAGACCATGGGGAGGGACAATTAAGCAAGTGACTGACAATAAAAGGCAATTGAGTATTATGCATATTGAAATTACCACAGTGTTAAGTTCAGGGGAATGTAAACCGTGCATGCCAAAGGAATTCTTCATTTTACTTGAATAATTCTGAGATATAAACTGTGAACACACTACAACAACCAGTCCCATTAATACACCATCATCACGCAGTTAACACTGAAGGGTATTCCATCTTGATAATGCCGGTTAACTCTGGACCGAAGTCCACATGAATTATTACCATCTCTTTGCTAAAAGGAGGGAAATGACTGTGACACTGGGTTTAAAAGCATTTAGAATAGTATTGATCATGCATTACTGAAATCTTGAGTTATGGACAGTTATCTTTCAATTCAACTCTTGTTCTTCTATGTTTGGTTGTATTATCTATTAAAAATGGATTAACTGATGTTTGTGTGTTTTTTGTTGTTGTCAAGTAGCAGTTCAGTAGCCTGGGAACTGAGGCTGCACGATATGAGAAAAATATGCGATATTCGAACGCAATGACGATATTCCATGCAATAAATAAACAGATAATAAAGTGTACTCAGTTCTGCCTTTCTGCTGCTTTCAGTATACTGCTAAAATACAACAAACTGCTTGTTGAATTAAAAAAAAAGAAAGGAAATTATTTCCAACATTATTTTATTGAACTGAACACAAAGGGCACTATAAAAAAAATATATTTACAATTTAAAGTGCAGTTTTCTACTAATACTTTCTTTTAACTAAAAAAAAATCCTGCAGTGTTTATTGTGCAAGTTGATATGATTGATTATGAAAATAACGGTTATTGCAGCCCTACTAGCTTTAGTTATATGGTGTAATTTATCTGTCATGTTGTTGTAGATTAGTTTGATTTACAGTTGCAGTTACAAAATCAGTCAACAAATAGCAGAAAGTCCTCAGCAGAGCTTTGCGGGGTTTTAGTAACAAATTGCAGATCACCATCTGAAGCATTTCGGGAACCAGTACGTGCTTCATCAGTTCTGCTTTTGTGAAGCCTTGCAGCTGCTGTTTCCTGCCTTACATCAAGCAGGTTAACATCTCACACTTCAAAGTTAACACCACTTCTGCGTTTTATGGCTCAACTTTCACAACTGGTCTCGAATTCCAGGTTGATATCTCAAAGCGTTCATGAGTTATTGCAAATTCTTTAAAATTATCTATTTTGATAAAACTTAATTGGTTTGTATAATTGAAATGGATTGAGGAATCAAAATTTCCTTTGCAACTTAAGATCAGCAAAGTCTAGATGATTGGAACAAAGTTTCGGGACAACTGGATCAGCGTTTCCTGACGAGATGTCGGAAATAACATTTTGAGAAAATTTTAAAAAGTCACAAAGTTTGACATTTTTTAAGCAGAAAACCATCGGAGCAAAGATGCAGAAGAATTGGGAGATTAAAATGATGAAAGAATTTTGACTCTAAGCCCCATCCGTTTTCGAGATAATGGCGAAAACGTAAACTTCATTGTTACAGCGCCACCTTGGGGTCGATGGGTGTAATTTTTTTGTGCCTGAGTAGTGGGGGTAATTTCTATGTTTGCAACCCACCTGCTAACTTCTATATTATGTCCCGGCAGTGCCGGAGTGCCAGAGGCTGGTACAGATTCAGGACCCCAGGACAGTCTCAGGACCGTACGTTTCTAGGACCCTAGTGACACTGTCATGAAACACTAGGATCCTAGAAACGTACGGTCCTGAAACTGTACCAGCCTCTGGCACTCCGGCACTGCAGGAACATGCAACTGACTGCAGGAACATGCTACTGACTACAGGAACAAGCTAATCAGTCTAGGGTTATCTTCTAGACACAGCCCCCTGTCTGTAAACGAGCGCACTGGGCACCGCCCATCAGCTAGCTCTTCTGTATGTCATTGCTGCAAACACCAAACCACAGCAGGCAGCTAAACTGAGTTAGCTAACAAGGTAACAAGACTCATTTTGACATTATCTTGTTTTCGCTGTCAAAATAAATGGGGTTTTATTAGCTAACGTTACTTACTTACGTTACGAGACTGAAATGGTACCTAACCTATGTGATACTTTTCTTAGTATCATGTGACCAATAGGCTAGCTGAAACAAAATAGGCGTCAACTCGTTCAAGTTAACCTTAACTAAGTTAACGTTAGATACTAGTTAATACCTGTTACACTTTATCCATTTGAACAGCAATAAATGTGAAGGAAAGTGTCTTTCGGGGCAGCCGCTGTAGCGTTAGCTAACGTTAGTGACGTTACGTTAGCCTATGCTAGCTCCGTTATATTTCGTTCTCGTTAACTAGCGTTAAGCGTTACGTTAAGGTAAATCAACTCTGTCTAAATGGACAGATCACATAAAACAACGGTGAATGTTTTACTTTGATTCGACATTTGTCCAATACTGGCTTCAGCTAACGTTAACGCTAGCCGTGTTTGGCAAGATCTCATCCACTGGATAGCCAAATAATGTTAATCCCCACCGCTGTATGGCACCGCGCTTGGTTTATCTATACAGTAAAATCCTGCATTTTATTGAAACTAAACGGGCGGAAAGTGCATCATGTGTTGCCCGAATGTACAAAACGACCCTAACGAAGCATACGGTATCTTATGTAAAATGTGTTCCATGCATTTCTATTAATAAATATATGTATACCATGTTTTTTGAATGTAGTTTGGCGTCTTTGCTTGGTGCTCTTCATAGGGGGCCTATGAAGAGCACCAAGCAAAGACGCCAAACTATACGCCCAGATAGGTGGGGCACCTATCTGGGCGTGCCAGCTGCCAAACCTTGGAAGCTGTGTTTTGAGATTGCTAAACTGGACCAGTATTAATATTAGTTTGCTACATAAACGGGGATGGAGCAAGTGTTTTGTCACAAAATGCAGATGGCTGCTGCTCATAATATATGGCATAGCTCAGTCATAACTTGATGACTGTGGGTGTGTCATAGATTCAAGATTCTTTATTGTCATTATGCAAGCATAACGAAATTTTGCAGAAACTCCCGGCTAAAAGGTGCACACAT
>JAOVVB010000569.1:7395-17439 GCA_028570985.1 Heterobranchus longifilis | reverse complement strand
GCCGTCTTCTACGTAATACCAAGAAATTTGAGTCTGGAAAAGTCTGGAATTATGAAATGGAAAATGTGTAGGAAACCCTGTAAACAAGACTAGATGTTATTTTATATATTCTATAATAGCTATGAACCATTCATTAAGTTTTGTATACTTCTCATGAATGCTAAATAGGGTGACTTAAAGTAAATTGTTACCATACCGACTCTAACAAGGACTGAAATCTGTTGCTATGCATTTTTGAGCACATATGAACATTGTGAGCACAGAGCACAACTAATTATTTCTCTGCAAACTCCGTGTCACATGATTCTCCACCCATCAGGGTCATAACTTCAGTCACCCCAGGGAGATATTAGCGTCATGTGTGGACAAAAAAAAACTCTACATTTGCAACTCAAAAATGGAGCGTGCATGAACTCGGGCAGAGTAATAAAATAGAGCGTGCATCCGTTGATTGATATCAACAGCTTCATTCATGCTTTCAATCATTCATGGCTCATTAGCTGCACAGTTACCAGCTGACTGTTCAAATCCAATCATATTCTTACAGGTGTACATCATAGCTATTTGCTGTCGCAGCTTTCTCCTGTTGTGTTGAATCTATTGCTATTATTGATTTTGCTGTCTAATAGTTATGTATAAATGTATTTATTAAAGCAGGTTAGTTCTCCCAGCAGCCCCGTCCCTCCTTCCTTCTCCCCTACTTCCCTCACCCTTGCTCGAACCACACCCATCTTGGAACTTGGCCTTCATTTTGATCTCAACTACACACCTGTAAAGTTTCGTGACTGTGTCTTGCACGGTTGGGACGCTATCACGATGACAAAAACTCAGGCTAAAGAATATAAACACCTGGCAAAGTACTTGAATCCACCTCTGTGGTAGTTCCAGCTACAGTAGGTGTATGTAGGACCACATTTGCCATGATGACACACCCACTGACTCACAAGGTGAAAACAATACCACCGTCACTGTCACGGCAAATAGACACAGATACAGATAGCTCGCTCAGCCTCTCTCACCCACACCACCAGCCCTGTTGTACAAGAAAAGTGTTATACAATGACCCGGATCATAAATCAATTACATCAGCATAAAGAAAAAAGGGAAAAAAGCCTTTATTAATAATAATAATAATAATAATAATAATAATAATAATAATAATAATATATTTTTAAAACTGTCAGGATAACTAATAAACAATAAACTAATAAACAATATTATCATCATTTTATTCCACTGATAGCATAATAATAATGCAAGTACACCCTTCTAAAGAGCAATGAACTTTTAATTCTTAAGAATATTCAGACATACATATGTATGTATGTGTATGTATGTATATATATATATATTTTTCTCTCTCTCTCTCCTGAGAGAAGACTATTGCAGTCTAGCGCACATAGTAACTAGAATGTTGTTGTTGTTGTATTTTGTCTTATTTTTGTTTCTGTTGTCTTGTGGTGTATTATGAAAAAAAACCTGAATAAAAATATTTTTTTTAAATAAATTAATTAATTAATTATTAATAATAATAATAATAATAATAATAATAATAATAATAATAATAATATGTTTATGTATATAGCACCTTTCAAGAGCAGACATCATAAAGTGCTTCACAATGAAAGGCAAAAATAGCAAGTAAAATACAAGGCAAAACAGACATGAAATACTAATAATAACACATATCAATGCTTGCTTTTTACAGCCAACAACAGCAGGTTAAAAAAAGAGCTGAGTAGTTTGAAGCTTGTTTAAGGTGCATCACAAAAGGTGAACTTGCATGAACCCCTGTGAAGTGTGATGCAGAAATTGAAAGGGGAGCAGAATAGCCTTCACTCTTTCAGTTGTGTTTGTGTCCGACATGCTTACTCTCTTCCTAAGCCGTACATTAACAACACTTCAGCATCAACACAACTCATCTGCACATCAACTCTCACATGCATGCCGAGTCTGCTGCCAGGAATGCAAACAACTGCACCATGTATATCCCAATGTCTAACACTCACATATTCTGCAGAACCATGCAGACTAAATCATCGGCTTGTACAATGACACTGTTTAGTTCTGGTTAGTGTCAGCAAATATTTGCAGACTGGCTGTCATAACAGGGGCATGGCTGAGAAATGGATGGGAGAAATCCAGCAGGTCTCCACTAGTAAATAAATCAGTAGGGATACTTCACCCTCTGACCAACCCCCCAGTTTTTATCTGGGAGATCCCAGCGTCTTTCATACATTGGTCTCGTAAATCCAGCCCTCTGGGGTAAGTGGAAAGTTGCCATGTTCTGGCAGGAGATGTCAGTGTAGAATATCAGCTCTGGCTTGCACTGGTGTCACTGGGAGACTTACTGGTTAGTGGGAGATGCTGAGCAGTGATAGAGTCATTACAACACGATAATAAACACAGAACATGTCTGCATGCGTGGTAGGTAGAACTGGTAATGTTATTATAGACAGCGGGCTGATAAACAGGAGATAAGAGAATAAATATAGGCATAAAGCCAGTGGATGATATGGATACCAACAGACATCAAAATTAGGAATGCACTGATTTAATCAGCCGGGCATGCGCACGCACACTGGTTGCAGAAAAAAAAAAAATCAAGGCTATTATGAAGGCTGAGACATGCTCTCTGACACATGCACAATGTAACTGGAGCTGCATGTTGCACCCCAGTGGTATGACGAGGTGACTTCTCCTTTGTTTTACCCTCCTTGAAAGAAATCAGGAAGTAATCCGCTCAAGAAAACTTTATCAAAGGAAGAGTTGAAATCTGTTAATACGTAATCGGCCTGTGTAAAATAGTATTTCTTGCTAGCTAGTTTTCTTATTTTTCAGTGTGTTTTAGGAGCAGACGGGTTCTATTGTAACCGGCAAGCACCTTTTTGACAGCCATCGGCCTATCGATGTTTATCTGTTGTTAATGTTTTCAATTTTGTGCTGGCTAAATGTAAAAATAATCTTTTTTCATGTCAAAGGAGGTGATATTAAATTTGTATAACTGAATTTGTGCTCATCAAGATAGCGAAATGCTGAATGACTTTGAAACAGTTCAGTTGTTTTTTTACAATGAAGATTTCTTTGTTTCCCTGGCACAAAAGGGGGAATAAATAACAATAACAACAAAATAAAAACAAAAAGAAAACAAAAAGCATCAGCATCAGCTATTGGCCAAATTGTTATTTTGAACATCGGTATCGGCCCAGAATTTCCCAATCTGTGCATCCGTAATCAAAATAATCTGGCACCTCGGCAGTGAGGTCCGAGAATG
Source organism: Heterobranchus longifilis (assembly GCA_028570985.1). Lineage (NCBI taxonomy): Eukaryota > Metazoa > Chordata > Actinopteri > Siluriformes > Clariidae > Heterobranchus > Heterobranchus longifilis. The sequence continues at coordinate 14,165 of JAOVVB010000569.1, read as the reverse complement.
GGGGAACATAAGGAATCTGGGTAGAAGAAAGGGAAATTGAGAGGGTAATTTTCACTATATTTTGACAACCAATTGAAAGAAAACAAGATTAAACGATAAAGCAGGTGATAATCTATATTTTTTTTCCCAACAAATCCCATGAAAAGTCCAAAGCCAACAATGAATTAACCTACTTTAAATGTGTAACCCATTTTTGAAGATTTATGTCCTCAGTAGAAACCAATGAGCTTTGGGCTGAGAGCAAGACAGGGTTGGGTAGTTGGAAATTATTGAAAGAAAATGACTAATGTACTGTTGGTTTTGGCTTTTTCCATGGGATTTGTTAACAAGAACAAAAATATAGAATATTGCAGCCTTACAGTACAATGTGCTCATGTGTGAACACCCTCAGAGAGGCTTTTATTTCTTCTTAAAAAGGGAGCTGGGGTAAAGTTTGCTGTCTGTGCCTGGGTTGTATACCTTGTATGAAGAGGCTCCCATAGGCAACGAGCGAGCTGTTAGTCTATGTTCTCCAGCTCTCCTGACGTCCTCTCTTCCTACTGAGTGTGCTCAGCGGACAGGAGCCAGTCTAATCCCCCTGATATGAGGAGCGCCCTGAGACCTGACAAAGCATTCCTCAGATAAAGACACGCGATCACAGAGATGCCGTGGAATTCCCACAGTTGGGGGTAGGCAGACTGACTAAGTGTGTTTGTGAGAGCGAGAGAGAGAGAGAAAGCGAGAGAGAGAGAGAGAGAGCGAGAGAGAGAGAGCGAGACAGACAGACAGACAGACAGAAACGGAGAAATGTTGTCTTCAGTACATGAGAACCTTGACTTGACATCACCCCCATGGAGACTTCTTTCTCCCCCTACTCCCATCATCTCTCTCTCTCTCTCTCTCTCTCTCTCTACCACCCTCTCCCCCCTCTGCCGTTAGTGAACGTCTGTCTCAGAATCAACTCTCCAAATGCAAACCAGACCAGTGACCATCCTCTCTCACCTGGGCCCGTCTGTGGCTTCAGTACCAGGCTCTGCTTTTTGAAGCCTACTGTTCACCCCCGCACCTCCAGGGGCAATGCGAATTATACCGCTTTTAATGCCAGAAAAAAAGGGGGGGATACCACTTCAAATGTTAGACAGGGAGAGACGAGCAGCAGGAGAGATGAAAAAGAAAGTTGTTAAATATCAGTGACACGGTGAAAAGAAACATCTTCCTGCCAGCTTTGTCTCTTCATCCCAGACGTGACTCCTGTTTTCCTTAAGACAGCTTCTTTGTAAGGCGGTTACATCGACAGCTGGAAAAAAAAACAATCGGAGTGAGGGGGAAAGAGTTGGAGACAAAGATTCCCCCTAGTTCAAAAGGGTTTCTGTTACAGAATGTTTTCCAAGATCCACCTCCTCTGAGGATACCAAGCTGAGAAGTCTTCAAGGTCTGACTTTCAAAAGTCCCCTGCAGTTATGTTGGGATAAATGGTATGAAACTGTCAACTCTGAAGCTTGAGAATCACAAGCGCATTTGCACCATATGGGCTCGTGAGCAACTGATGAAGCTGTCAGGTCCGCACCGGAGCAAGTCTAGCCCTGATTTTTTTTCCCACGATCACCAATGCGCAGAGCAAAACAATACGATTTTCTATAAATAGTATGGTAGTATATGAACCCTCACCTATCAAAGGAGCGGAACTGTAGTGATGATTCTCTGGCCGCATCGCCCACACTTCCCAGAAATGCTGGTGGCAGCAGACTCGGGTCCACCATGATATCGTCAGCTGGAGCGCTCACGAGGCTGCGCAGGATGTCCTTCACATTCTTGCCCTTTGAATCAGCGGGCAGAGAAGGTCTGACCTCAGAGGAGAGTGTAGACAGGGCCTCCGAGATGGCGTCCGGACCGTGAGTCACGCCAGAGGACGACAGGTCCGCCTCGCTTGCGGCGGTCGAGGTGTGGTCATCGCCGATGCCAGAATCGTACCGGCGGAGAGAGACGCCATTCTCCACTTCTAGTCCACCAGAAATGCCACCGCTATCTAAGAAGACACAAATAATAAATGATGAAGAGATGTGAGATGTAAAGCCACGTCATATGACAGATTACCAACCTTGAAGTTGAGACACCCACAATGGGTCTTTTCTCAATTCTCTGGCTTTTGTATTTCATAGTTTAATACTGTGTAGCGCAATTAGAGCTGCAACGATTAGTCGACTAATCGATTAGTCGGTTTTGGACTGACAAAACAGGAAATTCAAAGTGGGATGGCCATTTTTCACTATTTTCTGACATTTTATAGAGCAAATTGATCGAGAAAATAATCAGAAGATTCATCAATAATGAAAATAATCAGCCCTATACAGATTGCAGTATAGATTCAACAGCCTCTTAAAATGATGCAAATGAAGAATCTAAAAAGGGGCTGTAAGTACTCTCAATAAAACATAGTATTTAAGGGTCAAAAGCAGAGAAAGCATTACAGATTGCAGTATTATCTTCCTTTACAGATAAATATTTCAGATGATTTTTTTTCTTTAGTGCTTCTGTATACCTGTGCTCCTGGCAGACTGGGATCGTTGAGGGTGTTTCTTGTCATTGTGGGGCTCCAGGATGTCGCGGTACTTTGACACCATGAGGACTGAGATGAAGTAGACAACGGCAAGCGCCAAAAACTGAGCCTGCTTACTGTCCTCCTGAAACAAACAAAATACACTAAACGACCTGTGTCTTCTTCACGAAGCAGTGATAGTTGAGTACATGTTATGGGTGTTATGCACGCTGTGTGCCTGCACGTTGCACGAATGTGTTTCCTGTACAACTCACGATATCTCTGAAGACGACAGCCCTGAGGCGGTTAATGTCCATGTCCTGAAGGAGCCGGTCCAGGTCTCTGACTGGAGACATCCCACCCGTCACTGCATCAACGGGACTCTGCATGCATGCATGAAAATCAAACCATTACAACATGAAACATGTTATTATTCTCTCCAAGTGAAGTGCAAGCAGCACATGCACTTTTACACCAATCAGGATGTTTATTAATCCATGTGCACTTCATGGAGCAGGGTAAGGTTTCACAGCTTAGAGAAGCGATCCCTCCTGGGATCATGTCCTTAACATAATGGCTTTTCTATAGAGCCACTGCATTATAAATGAGCTTTAACACCCGGTTCAGGGAAGAACAACATGACTTTACTGGAAGTCACTGTATCAAATCAAAGGGGCAATGACAAAAGGCCTTGTCTAGTGTCAAAAATAGCAACCAGTGTGGTAATATAATAAGATATGAGCTAATGCAATAGCACTTGGTTGTTGTTGTTGTTGGTGGTGAGCAGGACAAAGGGCAAGGCTCCTTCTGGTTTACTACTGAGTACAGGCAGAGGACAAAACACTCACACACACAGTATGAGAGTGAGAGCGGATTACTGAGATTTACAATGTTATTTTGTATTTTAAGGGAAGCAATTGTACAGATTTAAAACAGCAGAGGGCCTGTAGAAAATGTGCAAGATAATGAAGTGAGTAGACCTGTAAAGATTAAATCAATTCATTGATTGGAAATTGGAATTTTTCACAGAATTCAGGGAATTTTGTCCCTGATTCCAGCTTCTTAAAAATGTGAATATTTGCTGGTTTCTTTGCTCCTCTATGACAGTGAACTGAATATCTTTGAGTTGTGGACAAAACACAACATTCGAGGACGTCATCTTGGGCTTTGGGAAACACTGACAGACATTTATCCCCATTTTCTGACATTTTATAGACCAAACGATTAATAAAGAAAATAACCCCCCTATTAATCGACAATGAAAATAATCATTAGTTGCAGTCCTAGAAGCTAGGAGATGATTTGGGTTACTTGCCGCGGCTGCAGACATGGCTGCTCCATGCCCAGTGCTGGGCATGGCTGTATAGCTGCGTGCTGAGGCTTCAGCACTGTGCTTAAATTGGGCTTGTTGACACTCCAGACAGTTTCTCACTGCCATAGCACACACTGGGGAGAGATGGAGAAACATAGATTATGTGACATCATATAAATAAAGTCATTTTCAGAGTAATATGTAGAAGCAGTATGCCAAAGTCCTAAAAAGAGATGGCACGCAGAGAAAATAGGGGAGAAAAAAATAGAGAAATGTCTGCTCATAAAACTGAGAAAACCACACCAGGAACAGCTGAGAGAGACAAAAACAAAAGGAGAAAAAGTGGGGCCATGACAAGGTCAGTGCTCTGGCCAACTCTGGCAGCATCGTTCACTCTTCCCTGCTCCACCTCTCCTCCCAAGGTCACAGTGCAAGGGTGTGCTCTTGAATCACATCCACTGTGTGCAGCTCCCATAACAAATGACACTGCTCGGGTGTGTACATGCTGAGTAGGCAGCAAGGCACGTCCTTTGTCGCGACAAAAAAAATCTTGCGGTCCGACAACTTTATGCGGGTTCAAAAACTGGCACACTTACCATTTGTAATCTAATGTGTTGGAGCCCCTCCCAACCCCCACCGTTCTGTACTTGACAACTGACAAATGTTAACTCTGAGCCATTTAGATTACGAAAGGGGGAATTATTCCGTCTGGAAATGGGCTCGCTTTTTCCATTAGGACTACTCTTTCATACGACCATTTATAAAAAGAGAGGGGGAGGGAGGGGTGGAGATGCTAAAACCTTGTTACAGTCTTCCAAAATCAGATTAGGTGCCAGCAATGGGGAGCACATACCTCATCAAATATTCATTTCATAACGGCTGCTTTCTAAAACTCGACCTGTAGTACGCTGGCATCACTTTCCAGCAAAAACCCAAACGGCAGCAACGACTGTTGGATAATATCTCTTTGTATAATAAGTTTGCATTTTGAAAGACTTTTTTTGTTTGTGACCTTCAGTGTAATGAGTTTCTAAAAGCAAAAAATGGATACCTGGATATGCACCATTACATATATGGAACAAAGCATGAAGGAATTATTTAAATCAGTGTAGAAAGTATTGCACCACTTCCACACTGACTGTGTGTGTGTGTATGCGGTGTTGATCTGTGTTTGCTGAAAAGGTGCACCACATAAAATGAATAATGTAAGAATTTCAATATCTTTTATTCAGCTGGAGCGTGGCTTGGCTTCTGATGCTGTCAGAGGAAACTGTAATAGCCCAGAACAGAAGGCAGAAAAAGGCCTCGGGCTACGCTGCAGTACAGTGCAGCCAAGGCCATTATGTAGAACTCACTATATCATGATAGCAGCCATTTTAGAGTGTTGCCATGCAGTGGGGTTATAATAACAAGATAAGAGAGTGCTGATACGAGCAGAGTGAAAGAGGCGGAGAGGGAATGAGAGCAGCGGCAGCTGGAGATGGAGAGGAAGACGGCAGAAAAGAAAGAGAGAATACAGAAGGGAGGGTCAAAAAGGCTACAGGGAGCCATGACTGAGGCTAATACACGAGGCTACTGCCGGCTGATATGAGGTGGATCGATGAACAGGGGAGGACAGAGGGCTCGGTAAAAGGAGGAGATAAAAAAGATGGAAATTCAGAGAGGGGATGCAGAGGAGTGGAAAGACACGGCAAAACAAAAAAATTTAGCAGTGTTTCAGAAATATAAAATAGGACAGACAAGGGACGTAATACATTAAATTAAAAGCAAATGGGCCGTTTTAGGAATGATGGGTGTATTAAAATAAAAGAGATAGAGCAAAGGAACAAGACAAAAACGTCAGTGTGCGTACCGAGGCGAAGGCACTGTCGCAGGATGCCTCCTGACGACATGTTTTTCTCAGCTTCTATCTCAGTGAAATTGAGGGAGCTGGCAAAGATGAGAACGTCTACGAGGTTGATGAGGCGCTGCAAGAAGGTGACTGACGCCTCCACCGCCAGGCCCTGGGACGGCTCTATGTTCTCCAGTTCGTGCTGGTGGTCGAGAGAGGAAAACACACAGTAATGGATCAGTAATAGTAGAGGTAAAAAAAAAAACATATAACATCTTCTTATTTTTGTAAATTCATTTCATTCAGTATAGATTAAGTACAGGTAGATTTAAAAAGATATTAACTGTATAGTAACTACCAAAATAATTTTGCTTTGTATGAACACTAAAATACTTTTTTTTTTAAAAGGAAAAAACTGTATCTTTATTTTAATATAAGAACGCCATGGTAACATACAAGTAAAGGAAACTTTAAAAGTATGTTCTTGAATTGTAATTTAAGAAAATAACAGAACCATTTACTAACACTTTTCTGTGAAAAAGTGCCACTAAATTCAAAATCACTTTACAATTACTTATAACTTTACAATTATATACGAAATAAGAAATGTTTCTGAAAAACATGAAAATTTTATAAGACTCAAAACATCATCTGAACAGAGCTACAAATCAAACAATTAAAAGGACTGCATGAATGTTACTGTTATTAATTAATGTTTCAATTAAAAAAAGGAAAAAATGTCCAAAAAATGCTGTAATGTCAGTATGGAATATGTGCGCCAGCTACACTGATAACATCCTGATAGGGGAACATTTAAAATTGGAATTTGTTACATCCAGTTTTAAATTTGGTTACAGACCACACACACAACTGAAGGCAATTGAATTAGAATGGAATTGAACTTCTTAGACGGGCAGGGCAGTAAAGTCATTGACAGAGGCAAAGAATCATGTAAGAGAGCCGCAGTCACTGAGATCAGACAACACAAAAACAAACTAACAATGTTAGGAGGCAGCTAACTGTCGTCTAATGTGATTGGGAAAGGTCAATGTAGATGGATAACTTCCTGCGACTGGAGCCAGCCACTATATATACAGCACGGCTAAAGGTGC
>JAOVVB010000556.1:0-17440 GCA_028570985.1 Heterobranchus longifilis | reverse complement strand
CGGTTGCTAACAAGTGGCTAAATGAGACTACAGAGGTTGTCGAGGACGTTAAACGTCACCGTCAGTTTAGTCGTGGCCAATAATCAACATTAGTGTGTCACATTTCTACTGTCCCATTCTCCCACTTGCAACAAAAAAATTCCAAAAATATTTGTGTGTCATACAACCCTTACTGAGAGGAAATATTAAATTATGTTTAGTAGATATAACCTCTGCAGTCCTGCTGGAATACTTGAATCATGGGACTGATATCTATACAGTATACAGTGTATATATCTATACATACACATTCTGTGTGCGTGTGTGTGTTTGAGTGGAAACCTTGGAAATGCTGAGAGCTTATCAGCCTGGAGGCGGTCACCATAACAACAGTTGCTGTGGTGCAACTATGCATTAATGTGGCTGAGTAACTACATATATAGTATTGGACTAATATCCCATCTGGGGTTTGTCTCACATCCTCTCTCTCCTCAGTGACTCATCCATATTTCATTACTTTAAGCGCTGACAGTGGTATTGATATACTTATCTTGATATAGCACATTTTCTAGTAACTCAATTTGAGAAAACAGTACAAATAAAATAACCATATAAGAATGTCTGTTTTTGGCCGATCCAGTGAATTAGATACTCAAGCTACTTCATCACATTGATGCAGAAGTCCTGTTCACTCAATATTGCCATAAAACTGTCCTGCTCATTGATTTGCGACATTGCCTACAATGGCCTGGGGGTAGATTCCCCAGTATACACTAAACGGCAAAATCAGATTTCTATATCTCTTGTGTCATATATCAGCAGATTTCCCATCCTTTAGTAAATTATGTTAATTTAAGCAGATTTTGACGCCATTGTAGAAGTTATGGAAATCTACCTGATATCGAAACGACATATACATGAAGACAGTATGGGGCAACGTTTCCCACAAAGTTTAGCTGCAGGGAACAAGTATAGAACTAAAACGGGTGTAGTGGTCAGCATCAGCCTTCCTGTCTGTGTTCACGGAAGATGGATGGACTTCCTGCGGCCGGCAGCTCGCGTGTGAGTTATGTTCTCCGTTCGTGTGTTGAAACTGCACAGAACCTGGCTGTGTTTAGGTCTGGCCCGCTCCTATCTGTTGTTATTACTTTGTGTCTCATACTGCAGGCATGTGTGTCTTAAACTGTGGGTGGCTTCTCTGTTTCTGGTAGGTCTCAACGTGACAAGAATAGCTGTCTTTTCGTGAACCTCTGTCCCAGGCTGAGACTATAAATTTAACCAGTCAGGCTGGAAAGGTTATCGCAAATAAGACACAGCGGCATAACAAGAGGGGGCGGTAAGAAGAGGTTAGGGAGGAGGAGGACGGAGAGGAAAGCTGTAAATCACAGGGAATATGCGATAACATTAAATATCGCTAAAGATATTATTTGCTATAAATAAACAGATATTAAAGTGTACTCAGTGCTGCCTTTCTGCTGCTTTCAGTACACTGATGAAATACAACAAATTCCTTGTTGAATTAAAACAAAACTGAAAGGAAATTCTTTTTTTTATTGAGCAAATTGAACATTAAACTGAACACAATTAAAACAAGTGAAACCTAGTATGTGGCTGGACTGCAACATAATTTATCAGTAAACAATAACTTTGTCCACATCCAGCAGTTTCACCAGAAAGTAGCTAAGCTAGCATTAGCATGAGCATGAGTTAATTACTTAATTACTGACTGTGCAGCTCCATGTGCTCAACTGCGCCAGTCAACAGCCTTTCCAACACACTCTTACGTCATCACTGAGTTCGACCAATGGTGTAACTTCATCACTCACTCACTCACTCACTCAGTCAGCGAGCGACAGACTTTCCCATTTATAGGGCTGGTCCCCCAGCTTTGCTGCAGTCCAGCCAAAAACAATGATAGTTACATTTTGAAGTGTAGTTTTCTACTCACACTCTCTTTCACAATGTGTTTATCATGCAAGTTGATATTGTGATGACAATATTAAAAAAAAAGATTTATTATGCAGCCCTACTAAGAGGATGAGGAGGAGAGAACAGAAGAGACGAGTGTGTTTTGGGAACTTGTGGAAGCCTTTTGGGGCCTCGAGCCAAATCCAGCAGTCCAGTCTGGTCACGCACTGATAAACAGTCAGGAAACACTTAACTTGACATTAATGTTAACCGGCAACAGCCTTCTGTCAGACCTACACTGTGTGAGTGAGTGTATGTTCATATTATATGTCGGATTTTGCCTTTAAGGTTCTTATAATGTCATCTAAGTATGTCCAATCTAATCAAATGTCCCATATTCAGCACGATAAGCCCTGGGCTAATGTATTTACATCCATCATAGCATGTTCTCCATTACCTCATTTTGTGTGTGCAAGCTCATAATACCACCCATTGTCAGATTTAATTAGCAATATTTTATCATTTTCTTCTCTCCCTCTCTCATAAACCTCACAGAGTGACTTACTGTATATGAGCTCATGCCAAACGAGCCGCGGGCTCCTCTGATAAACTCTGCGCTTATGCTCTGATGTTGGAATGACACTTGTAATGCAATTCCTTCCTGATCTGATACCAGTTCCAATACCTGAACTTACATATCAGCCGATACCGAGTACCGATCAGATACCAGTATGTTAAAAAAAAAAAAAAAAGGATTATTATTTTTTAACATCTGTATACTACTAACCCTGTATGGATGTTATATGATTGCTATCATTGTTCTATGACCTGGCTCATGAACAAGAATGAATGCCATATATTTCTTTTATTATCTAGTTTGACAGCCATAACGGGAAAAAAAAACTTCAATAAACTACTATAAAAAGTCGTTTTTTCAAGGCTAAATTATGTGGTTTCTTATTGGTGCATATACTTGCGTACTCGCCAATACCGATACCAGTATTTTAGGCAGTATCTGAGGCGTTTCTCATACTGGTATCTGTATGGGAACAACTCTAGTTAGTACTTGCAGATCTTTTGCAGAGACTTTCAAAATGAGCATAAGATGAAATCAAAGTTGTGAGACTGAGCATCAGGCAGATTTGCCTCACTGAAGCCCAATAATACTAAATGAGATTAATATGCTGTGATTCAAGGACTTGAAAAACCTGCTGTATGGGGCGTCCTCGTCCTCGTCATCTAGTGGTCGCAGACGTAGATCATGAAATTGTAACGTCCCCGGTTTGATTTCAGCTGGGGACTTTTGTTGCGTGTCATCCTCCTCCAACTCTGTCATGCCTGTGTCCTTTCTGTCATATTATCAGTGTTACTACAAATATCAGTGGGATTTTGAACTAGATTTTCTTACTTCTGAAACAGATATATTATACACTATGTGTTTATGCATAAGAGTCTACAGCTTTTCGCTCTTTGCTATAATCTTTTTGACATTATTTCATTATTTTGCACTTGGATACATTTTCTGTTTTTTGTTTTTATTATTGATTATTTTGACTTAAAGACCCAAATAAAGAGTAGCGGTGTCCCAATTTCAATTCTAAATTGAAAATCAATCGAAATGAGCAGGATCGTTGATTTAAATAAAATATTTTAATATTATGTTATATCACACTTGTTACCATGCAGTCTATCTTTATAAAGAAGAAAATGTGAATGACCGTTGTCAGGGCCTAAAACCAACGATCTGTTGATCTTTATGAATCAAGACTGGATAGTCTAACAATCAAATAGCCGTCAGTGCTGAAAAATAAAAAGGTTTGAATCGAAATTCTAATGAAATCTAATAAAGATTGATCAGTCGGTCAATCTCTAAGGGCAAAAAGGCAAAACAAAATGCAAAAACCCTGCTATAATGTTATATATTGCAAGCACAATACCTATGTATATAATCTGTATGGATCATGTCGGCGTATGCACAAACACACTGACAGAGTTGTGTGACTCGTGTCATGTGTGTGTGTGTGTTGCTCTCCTTACTGACTGTAATTGGCGGCGTGAAGCCGACAGACACGGCTGTGCCCTCGCTTGTTATCAGACTGACAGGCAAACTGGAGAGGACAGCAGTGTCACTCTGAGAAACACAACAGACCTTGGAGGCACACACACACACACACACACACACACACACACACACACACAAAACAGACAAACACCACAAGTGGACACGCACAGCAAACACACACATGCGCTCAGACACATGCAAGACGCTGTGACACTAACAGGCTGTGACAGTAAGGGGAGTGTACGTAATGTATTGCTCTCAGACAGTCTAAAGGAAGATGGGTAGGTAGATAAAACTAGATAATGGATGCACACAGTCAACTTAATATAGCAAACAGAAAAGGATAAGACAAGGTCGTTTGGTGGGAAAAGGTCAAGACAATGGCAAGAACATAATGGATGCTTGAGCAGATATGTGCATATGTTTGGTAGTGTAGCAGCTTGTGACACACTGTTTTGCGGAGCAGTGGGACATTTTTTAATCCAAACACTAAAATGGTGCAACGGAAATGAAAGTTTGACATCAGTGGTTTTAGAAAGTGCTGGTCCCATTCCAGCTCACTGAGGCATTCAGTTGTTGAGAAAAGCTTTAACATTTTTCGACCGCCGGCCTTCAGAGCTTTTTTTGATAACAGTGAATCAGCTTTTGAAACATTTTCTTTTCTTTGGAGTGACATATTTCTCTTTGTGGAAGCTCAGTTGGCAATCTGTGCAGACTGAACTCATCTTTTTCTCTCTCCTTCTTGTCTAGACGTGAGACCTTGTTGCGGTGTTCCCAGTGCAAGATGGCTCGCTACTGCAATAACACTTGCCAGGTATTGTGTGTACGTGTGTATGTGTGTACGTGAGCGTGGGCCGCCTGCAACTAACTATTATTTTCATGATTAATTGATAAAGCGTTTGGTCTATAAAATGTCAGAAAAAAGTGAAAAATGTCCATCCCAGTTTCTCAAAGTCTAAGGTGATGTTTTTAAATGTCTTGTTCTGTCCAAAACCCAAAGATATCCTGTTTAATATGGTATAAAACAGAGAAAATCAGGAAATCTGAAGGGTTTTTTTTGCCATTTTTGCATGAAAACGATTAATAGATTATCAAAATAGTTGCTGGGTTTTTTTTTCTGTCGATCGAGCAATTGATTAGTCGACTAATTGCAGTTCTAGTGTGTCACTTTGTTAAAATGCACTCTTGTCCTGCAGAAACGAGCGTGGTCTGGCCATAAGAGAGAGTGTAAATGTCTGCAGAGCCTCCTACCCAGAATTCCCACTGACTCAGTCCGTCTGGCTGCAAGACTCATCTTTGCCTTGGTATGTTTCTGGAGTTTCTCACTGTTGGAAGAAAGATACAATAAAAATGGCTCCTCATATACCTGTGATAGGCTGTACATTGCTGCTGTTTTATAAAAAACTTTGCAAAAAAAATCTGTACAACAAAACAAAACTGCTTTTCTTAGTGCCTGACTTTCAAGGACTTCAGGGATCGCCACACATAATGCATGACAATAGCAGAAAAATAATTCTGTAAAACTTTAATAACATGCCGCTAATGCCGCCCTCTTCTTTTTTCCTTCTAGTTAAGCCCATCTAAGAGCAGTAGTGAGGAGCTGTACACTTTAGAGGAGCATGAATCACGTAAGTCTCTCCTCCAAGAGTGTGTGTGTGAGAATGTGTGTGTGTGAGTCTAATGCCAGTGCATTAAAAAAAAAAGGTTGCCCATATTCAGACAGGTTGGGAACTTAAAGAGACAAATGTATTTCTGTCTGTCAGTGTCCAAACAAATCTCTTTCCAGACAAAGTCAGAGGCTCACAAAGACAGATTTTCTTTTCCATTCGTGCAAAAACAAAACAGTGACTTTACAGGTGAAACAGTGATCGGAATGTGGAAAAATACCCAAGGACAGACGAAGAAAACAAGGTGACACACAGAACTCGATGCATACAGTAGAACATAATCGACTTTAAAAAAAAAAAAGAAGAAAAAAAGGATGAAATAAATAATAATTCTAATAATAACATCTTGCAGTTACTGTGTCAATTCACTAAGGTGAAATCAGTTAGATATGACATGCGTGTTTATGTATATGATTGTGTCTGTAAGGGCGGAAAAAAGTTAAGTTAAAAAAAATTAAAAAAGATGATGATGATAATAAGAATAATACATATTTTTGAGAAAACAACAACTTGGAGGTAATGAGGGAGGAATGAAAACTAAATAAACAAATTAAAAGTTTGATATTTAGAGATGTCACTTATTGTAGTGTGTGAGTAGTTTTTTTTTTTTTTTACAGACCTGAGTTCCATGTCTGAGCAGAAGAAACACGGTCTGTCTCAGCTGGCCTCCATGTTGGAGCTGTACCTACAACAGGAAGTACCTGACCTGGCACAGGAAGTGACATCACCTTCCTGCAGAGATCCCATCAGCCTTATTGCAAAGGTGGGCTAAATGCATTTAAATACAGTATATGCATGTTTGCGTTTGTATATAGTGTGTAGACACGTACACACATTGGCACTCTCATGCACACACACACACACACACACACAAGTACAAACATGCTGACCCGTGCACAAAAAGACAGATACAAGCAACTGTTTATTGCTTCTAGCATCCCCTGCTGCGTTTGGATGGACCCCAACACATGTCTAAGATCTTCCCAGCATCTGTGATTATGTCCTTGTGTGTGTGTGTGAGTGTGTGCGTGTGCGTGTGTATTCCCAGAACAACCTCAGGTCTTATTCCCTTAAAACACACCAGCTGTCTTCACTAGAATTTAAACCGCAAATCGTTACGTATGCTGGGATGTGTTTGTCTGGATTTCGCTCTGCCTCCGTCATCTGTTAGACGTGTGATTCCTCTTTGAAAATTTCATGGCTCCAAGGTGTTTGAATTCCAACAAGTGTGTGTGTGTGTGTGTGTGTGTGTGTGTGTGTGTTGTGTTTGTCACAATGGTTGTATGTGTGAGCAGCCAGCGAATGAGCTAATTGTGTTTCCATAAAACAAACATAAAAGTTGCAAATGAGCAAAACTCACCCGTAAACTCCTCGACATGGCTGTTCTACACTCAGAAGTTAACAATCTGCTCATTTCATCTATATATCGATATTTCAGTGTCCAAAACATGATTTGAATTTGACTTTAAGATCAGAGTTTAGTTTTGGCATTCCAAAAAGATGGTTATACAAAACAAAATATGTATGTAAATATTTCGATAAATATTAGGGCTGCACCTAATGATTATTTTCATTAATCCGTCGATTATTTTCTCGATTAATCGACTAATTGTTTGGTCTATAAAATGTCAGAAAATAGTGGAAAATGTCCATTCCAGTTTCTCCAAGGTCCAAGGTGATGTCTTTAAATGTCTTGTTTTGTCCAAAACCCAAAGATTTTCTGTTTAATATGATATAAAACAGAGAAAAACCCAAAGATATTCTGTTTAATATGATATAAAACAGAGAAAACCCAAAGATATTCTGTTTAATATGATATAAAACAGATAAAAACCCAAAGATATTCTGTTTAATATGAGAAAAATGATTAATCGATTATCAAAATAGTTGGCGATTATTTTTCTGTCGATAGACTAATCGATTAGTCGACTGATCGTTTCAGCACTATTAAAATGTGCTGAAAATGTTCAGAAACTACTGATACGTCACACTAAAATCATTTCACCAAGTTTTGCATTAAAAAAACATTAAATTAGTAGCTCTCAGCACTTTTTGTTTGCATAAACATTAAAATAAAAACATGTAAAAAGTAAATGAAATCCCTATCAAATGTACATTAACATTGGTATTTGAGTGCATTTGAATATATGCAATGACACCATGCACAAATTACATAAATACAAATGAGTGTAAAGAAGACAGTGATAGTAATTATCAAAAGCACATGGAAGTTCCACTTTTTTTTAAAAATAGGTCTCAGTCTTAAATCCATGCCTCCCTGCACAAGAATGGATTTTATTTTTTAAATAGAGTGTCAAACATGGTTTTAATGATAACTAAAAATTGAACGGTATTACTAACCGTCTGGGAATTTTACCGCGGTCATCATTAAAACCGGTAACCGTTTCATCCTTAATAGATAGATTTTATAATATATAGATAGATTTTATAAGATATTTTTCATCTTTGAAAGTGTAAAAGAGAGTGTGTGTAACATTATGTTATAAATAAAATACTGTAAAGTGTAAAAGAGAGTGTGTGTAACACTGTTATAAATACAATACTGTAAAGTGTAGAAGACTGTGTAACACTGTTATAAATACAATACTGTAAAGTGTAAAAGAGTGTGTGTAACACTGTGTTGTAAATAAAACATTGTAGAGTGTGAAAGAGTGTGTTTGCATGTTTCTTACCCAGTCATCGTCTGAACACAGAGCGGCGCCTGCTGTCAGCGTTGCTTCCTGTAGGTGGGGGTGTGACCGGAGGGCTGTTGGCCATCTTGATTCTGCTGCTTCAGCCTCCTACAAACTGCAAAAAAAGAAAAAAAACAGCACGTCAGTTCAGCTTCAACTGTGCTTAAATCAAACACAATTCTGCAGAGATAAAATGAGATAATACGAGAACAAATGAGATGAGATTATATTCTCAATATGAGAAAACATTTATATTCCTTTATTTACCTTTGTATTGATTCCCCAATTTATTTATTTAGTTTCCAATTTAATTTGCACTTTTATTTATTTTGTATTATTATTTTTTTTAGATGTATTTATGTTCTGCATATGCAGAAAACCATCTCTTCAGGCAAATAAAATTATATTAATTACAATATTTAATTACTTTCCTAGTTAATTTTCTTTTATTCGTTTCTTATTTATTTATTTTTATTTTTTATTAAATTTCTTATTTTTAATCTATTTTCTGTATACACAGAAAATGATCTTCTCAGTCATCATCTGTAATACAGAAATAAATAAGTTTGGGCAAATAAAATTGCCAAAATAAAACAACTTTAAAGTCATTTTCTCTGTTCAACACTTTGCCATTACCATGGCACGTGTTAGCTAAGTAGCTAACAAAGTGCCATGTAAAGTCGGCATGAGGAATCAGTGCCTTGGCTTGTAGTGTCGATGTTACAATTAACTATACTACTACTTTATCAAAGGAGACATGATGAGCCTTTATTAGTTTGGTGTATTTGTAATATGACAGCTGAATGAATTGCTTTTTAACGTTTTACTTGTTTTGTTTGTAGCCGCCGGCAGCATTAGCTAGCGTTAGCTAACATCGACGCCGTAGGCCAAGGCAGTGATTAATTTAACAACTTTAGCAAGTAACGTTAACTTGACTACTTGCCAACTTAGCTAACCGTTAGCTAAGATAAATAACCCGTCGGGTTAGGCTTTGCTCCAACATCGTAGATGGCGTTAGCTTCATGGATGTATAATAAAACGGTTAGCTTACGCTGCCACCGCAAGCTAACTGTAGCTAACCTTTGCTAACGGGAAGTTACGTCTGTAATACTCCCAAAAACCATCGAAACAACCGGATATATAGCAACTGGGCTGAATGTTACATCCGCGATATTGAAGCAAAGACCACCGCGAATTGCTGTTCTTTCTTGTAGTATTTACTGCTATTAGTAGTATGGTTATTAGTTCTTAAAATACATACATTGAGCCGCTGAATCTTCTTCCGGTTTACACGGGTATGCGCATGCGCGGTGTACAGGGACACTGGGAGTAGGGGTGCTGAGGGGCTGCAGCACCCCTACTGGTGGGAGGCTGTAACTGCAAGGCAAGACAGTTGCAAATCAATAAACAAAATTGTTTTTTTCTTTTCGTAAACAGTCTATAAACATGGATGCTCGTTAGCCAACTATGGATCTATAATCTCTAAACTATTTACTATACAACATATAAAATACATACAATATCACAGATATATGGAGTGTACTAAATAATATTATTATTATTAGAAATGGATCTAGAAACGCAAGTTACCCTGAGTACTTCCTTGAGAACAAGACCATAAATTGATTTATTTAATTGTTTTTGTTTTTTAATACACATTATACTTTTATGTTGTTGTTGTTGTTGTTGTTGTTGTTGCTGCTGTTTTTGTTGTGACCATAATACAATGAACTAATCTAAAATTGGAATGTCGTCTAACTAAAGGGATGCTTTATAAAACTCAGACTAAACTGATAACAGGGGGCATGATTATGTTACAGTGGTTGATGTAAAAAATTATATTTTAACTTCAACATCACTGAGAAGATGTACCCTAATATGATATACCAATAAGAAAAGCTCTATAGTACAATATAATATTACATTATTATATAATACAATGGCATGCAATATAAATATGATATAGTATAATACAAAATAATGATACAAATATGCTGATATCTAATAATCATAAAATGTAGTAATAAATAGTACACAGTGTGTGTATATAATGCAGTATTCTACAGTGAGATGTGTTGTCCTGACAAATGAGCGTGAGCCGTTTACTGTTAACATGAATGAACAGTGTCGCACGCCACTGATCCATCTGTACAATAGACGTTAAACTTTAACTCTGTAAAGTTAGTAATTAACGTTACTGTAGAGTTGAAGTAAAAACTCTGTAAAGTTATTAACGTTACTGTAGAGTTGAAGTAAAAACTCTGTAAACTTAGAGTTATTAACGTTATTGTAGTTGGGATCAATTACTTTTTCTCTCTTCTCTTCAGTGTGAAGTCCGTGGCCCAGGAGCAGAAGAACGAGATCATGTCTCAACTCCAGACCATCCGATACCTGGATGAAGAAGAGAGGAATGGACTGTCCTCCCATGAACATCAGTGGTGGGCTGCTTAGGAATTACTATTCACATTATATTAGTAATTAACGGTTTAACCGTTAACCCACATTAGGAATTTTGACCGATTAATATGTCGGTATCCCATATAGTATCCCGTCAAAAATAAATGAAAAACATCATACTGTAGTATCCCGTCATTTGTTTTTTGCCAAAAAGTCAAAAATGCCTCATATTCTAGTATGTTTGAAAAAGCCCCCCAAAACTCATAGCACAGTGTCTTGTCAAAAAAAAAAAAAGCAGAGTATAGTATGTTGTCAAAAATCCGAAACACCATAAAATAGCATGTCAAATTTGGCCAAATATCCAAAATTCTGAAAATGCCTCATATTCTAGTACGTTGTCCAAAAAGCCCCCAAAAGTCATGTGTAATAGGTCAATGTAATAGGATAATATATCGTATAAAAGAAAAAAGCTACAGTATAGTATGTCATCAAAAATCCCATAAAAACGTCATAGTATAGTATGTCAAACCTTTTTTGCAAAAAAGTCAAAAATTCTTAAAATGCGTTATATTATACAACAGTTAGTTCCAACGACATAGCTTGTCACATCAGATGGATTCTATAGAATAAGAAGTCGTATAGTTTGCAGAAATTAAGCACTTAATGTTTTTAAAATAGCAAAAACATCGCAAAAATATGATTCAAGGTTCATCTTTCACAGGCTCCACTGGATTCTGTTGTTACGTTGTTATAAAATGGTCATATTCACTATAGGCCTATTTCTAGAAAGACAATGGAGTGTAATGTATACCTGCTTACCTACTGTATGTGGCTCAAAATACAATAAGATACAGCTTGTAAAATAATGCAAATTCAGTATATTTTTTCATAATGGAATTTAAAGTTTCAGTGTTGATGTCTTTCTTATCTGTGCAGTCCTGGCATGAAAGATAGGACTCACCAAACTGGCACTTCTGTGTTTTTATTTATTTATTTCTTATTAATTAATTGTATACATTTTTCTTTTTTTTTTTTTTGCTTTCAAAATGTGTGAATTGAAACATAATTTAAACAAAGTCATCCTTACATTAAGGTTTAACTCTGAGCTTCAGTAAATATATGTGCTCAGTGAGTTAAAATAACTTCCTATCTTAATGAATGTGATTTTAGATCAGCTTTTCAAACCTGCAGTGACGCTGCATTTCATGAATAATTCATATATTTCTATATTGTAAGGAAGGTAGGAAGGTCATTATCTTATTGTAGGCCTAGCTAAGAGTCAGTAGATGTAGCTAAATCAACAACGATCGTGTTAATGCAGTTAAAGTGACTCCCTCTGTGCCATTATTAAAACATTTTAATTATTAAGTGTCTAATGGTCACTGTTAATTCACTTAGCATCCTGTGAATGTGACAGGGACTGCACCTCTTGATTCATCGGAGAGGTCCCAAAAGCAATTTACTTCTTAACATGTCTCCTAAAGGTTTGCTCAGTGTCCCGGCCTGTCACTTAACTCAGACTGACCTGGTATGATACATATTGACAAATTGGGTTCATATGAATCATTTAGGCACACCTTTCATTTGGCCTTTGGTACTAGAGGAAAGGCATTCTGCATCACTTTTTGTCTTCAGTTATTAGCAGTTATTAGCAGTTATTAGCGTAGAAATAATTTAGTGGAAGTTGTGAGTTATCTCTTCTTTTACATGACCGGTTGAGCTGTAAGGAGTTCAGATTAGAGGCACAGCACCTCACGGCACTTGAGACGTAAATACGGCAGCCGTGACGGATAGAGGCTGAGCCAGGGTTTTTGCACCCATATTCAAAAGGATTCCTTTGTGTGTGTCGAGAGCCAAGCAGGTCATTATTTATTTACTTGTTCCATGGCATGCGATAGGCATTGTTGTTTTTGTAAACTAGTTGGGGTGATGGGTCTAGTAATAGAAGGTTGCAGCTCCAGGTTATCAACTTACATGTTGGCTCTTTAAAAAAAAAAAAAAAAAAAAACCTACAACACAGTTGGCTGCTAAAGTTGTTGTGGAACTTTTTTTTCTTCTTTTCCAGAGATGATTCAAGTCTTGAATAAGTGATCACCAGTTAATTTAACTTATTTAAATCTGAAATAATAACATCATATTAGTGACAAATAGACCTCCCAAATAAAGATGCTACCTCGCATTTATTTGAATTATTCTGTCACATTCAAAATAGTTGCGTTATTGTTTAGATTTTTAGATTTTTTAATCCATAATTCAACATTTTTAATAAAGCTATTGTTTGCATTTTCTTTTTAACATTTTATCGTATTATGACTTTTCGCAAATCTAGGCTTACCATCTAGACACGATCCTTCCATATGCTTCTTCCTTTCAACATGAATACATATATTTGTATAAACTTCTTAATTTCATATCTTTAAAAAAAGACTTAATATTTGCTCTCAGCTGGGCATATTCCTTGCTCCCATTCCCATAAATGAGAGGAGGTTGTCCTCTGCCTTATCTATGTAAATATGCATATGAATAAATATGTAAATAAAATAGTCAATGCCAGAAAAGAGGGCATTGGCACTTTGCACAGTAATTGTTTTGGGATTAAAATGCAGTTTTGGGGGCTGCACTAACCATCATTAAATGGTGTAATTTGATGTATTGTTTCCAATCACAAGTCCATCGTCTATAGAGTAAGTAGTATTAGTCTACAGTTTTGTTTTTCTGCAGACAGAATCCTGGTAAACTAATACTGATAATATTCTTCTGTGCACCACAACAGCATTTGTAATAGTCCCCTGTATGTACTTTACAAATTAATTTTAAAAAGGCTGTTACAAACAATCCACATACCCAGATCTGCAAATTAACTACCTAGCTCTCAAAACTTAAAGCACTTGATAGCTTAATTGTAGTCGTATTAACAATTAAAACATTCTCTGGATACTTGTAAACATTTGACAAGCAACAAAATGGTACAGCAGTTTATCTTCTGAATTAATGATATGAGGGGGTAATTAGGGGGGTTGATACTTCTCACGACACACTTACAATGACTTGGCCAATTAGCAGCTGTTGTGACAGGTCTTCTAATGTTAATAACCTTAAATAATTTAAAATTTTCAAAATCATATGCACATAATGAGATGATGCTAATGAAAAAAAAAAGGAGCCTGTGAGAAGAACGTATTTGATTAGAGCCCACTCAGCGGTTTTGGTAAAGCTTTAACATGTATTTAAGAGTCGGTAAACTGAGAGTAGTTAAGGAAATACTAACTTTTATTTTTGCTATTTTCATTCAAATGACAACATCTGCATTTGGCAATAACTTCCTCCATATCAAGTTTACAAAAGTGTCTGTAAACATTAAAGTGCAAAGAATTTGCTTGCCATTTAGGGCACATATCTTTTAAAGGTTCATGCTACAAGCACTCCAATCTAGTTGTATGTGAAGAATCCAATCACTTACCTTTTCATTTCATCCACACAAATATACCCTACTAATGTTTTTTGAACAAGTAAAACAAAAAAATGCTATTTAATAAATTCGGATGATGGTCCATGTTTTCAAATTAAACAGATAGGTGACAAAAAGGCAAAGGTTTAAAAAAAAAAAAAAAAAAGTCTGTTTGTATAGTTAAGCCAGTCTTATGTACCCTGTGGCTGTTTGAACAAAGAACAGCACTGATTTTTAAAGTTGATCATACAAATTAAAAGAAACAAAATAACAAGAAATGCAATAGAAAACGCCTTTTAACTGCTTGAAATTCCAAGAACGGAGAACAGTGTCTTGGTTCGCAACACGGTTCAGAATTAAAGTTTTTGTTCAGTATAGGCTTAAATGGCCCCTTGCTGGTTTTAATTCATGTAAAGTTCAGTGCATTTAGGACCTATTCAAAGTGAGAATTCCTGATGAAGAATGTGTCCGAGAACACATCAGACTCCCCCTTACTGGGATGTTATCGTCTTTGTTGTGCTATATCAGGGAATTTCTGATTTCAAAAATCCATCAAGGAGGAACAGGGGAGGTTGGACAGTATGGCAACGGGCCTAAGAGTTCTTATTTTCATTTCTACTATTGACTTCTGGACACATCAAGTTAAGGAGCATCAGTGTCAGCTGGAAGCTAAGGCTCAAGCTTGCTCTGGATTGGCTAAGATTGGATTTACACAGCGACAGAAAAATCCCATTTTTAAATCTTACGTGCCTCTCGTGAGGTTTGACCTGCCACAAGAGTTCCGATATTTGCCAAACATGGTGGCAGTAAAAGAAGAGAACATACTTCTGTTTGTGTGTAAATGTAGCTTATGTATCAGGCATGTGGCCCAGAGGTGTGTCAGCTGGACCCAGGAGGCGGTACTTCTCCTCCAGGGACGGCTCAGTGGTGCTGCCCTGCAGGTGGATCAGTGGCTTGGTCTGCAGCAGCACGCAACCCCTACCCCGGCCCCGTCTCTCCTCTTGGTTCCTGCGGTTAAAGATGTTTATTCTGTTGTCCAGCTCAGGGCTGGCCTTTTCTGAGCCAGTGGGGCTGGGGAGCTTAAGGTTGACAGGGTCCACAACCAGGCCCTTTTGAGCAAGGCAGGAGTCCTCAGAGAGGGAGGAGAGTAGCTCCTGCACCACCACGCTGGGGTCCCTGCAGGGATCCTGTCCTGAGAAGGAAGGAGGGCAGCAGCGATGGGTGCTGTAGCTCAGACTGAGGTCCTGAGCCGTGCTGCTGCTGCAGTCTGTCATAGATGAACCCGGGGTGTGGCTACTCAGGCTGTGGGGGCGGGCCGTCAGGCTGCCACTGGACCGCGATATGCTGGTCGAGGCGTCACTTACGGCGCTGCCCACCCGCTCCATAGCGAGCATCGGGTTTGACTGGATGGGATTTGGATTGGTGGGGAGGTGAACGTCGATGGCTGCCGTGGTGATGACCCGGGCACCTAAACCGGAAGCTCCAGCATCTTGAAAGACAATGTAGAGATAGTCGGACAGCAAAGCTAAAACAAATCTGCCCTTTACTTCTAATGCAACAAGTGCACAACAGGGTACTTTCTGTTAGATATTTACTCAACAGATTTCCTAATTTTGACTAAATGTGAATCGATGGGAATTTGGAGCGTTGAATAACATTATACTACTTTTCCGAGATTTCCAGCTCTCCACAGAGAGAGCCTGCATCAGCCAAATCTATGACCAAACCTATGAAGTTTGAACCTCAAAAAGACGTTTGAGTCACTGCTTTACTTCATTTAATTTACATGAACATGAGTCAATGGGCCTCATGCAAGAACATTTTAGTATTCTGAGCGTAACTTTCCCGTACTTTTTTTTTTCATAAGGTGGGCTTGTACGAGTGTGCCACGTCAGATTCAGCAACTTCAGATAAGTGTGTAAATGTCCACACATGTGCGTTTATGAGAGCTGTAAATCAGCATAATTAATTATGAGTTGTTCATTTTGATAATACATTTACACGTAAATATGCAAGATTTTAGCCAGAGGCTAATTTCCATCTTTAGTCCCTTAGCAGGTGGATGTTACACAGTAAACAGAAGAACATAAATTACACAACAACAACAACAACAACAAAATAGGTAAAATAACATACAGAGGCTTAGTAGTGACATAAACTGACAAAGAAACATATATAACAGTACAAAAAGTAGTGTTATACAATAGCACCAATAGCCAATTTAAATTAATGATGACATCACTATATGAATAAATTTAGAATTATATCATAATTAGAATTGCAGAGTAAAACAGGATAATGTCAACATAATTATGAAATTTATTTTATATAGAGTTTTCAACTCAAGATTGCTTCAAAGTAATGAAATATAAAATCCATTAGTGAAAAACGTAGGTTTGGATAACAGCAGACTAAATTGCATAATGACTTCTACGACAGGTTTGGACCATTTGTAAATTCAAAATTCAAAATACGGGAAAATTGGTGATTGCGGCACGTTCTCCTAAATCACTCGTACAAGACGCTTAAGAACAAATCTGTTTGTGCGAGTGGTTCTTGTTGCATGAGGCCAAACGTTCACAGTCACTTACCACTGCTTGCTTCACTGTAATACTGGCTGATGTAGTTGTTCATGTCATCACGCACAACTGGATCTGTTAAAAATAAAACAAATTAAAAAAATAGATAAATAAACACATTTACATTATTAATATGTGTGTATAATATTATATACTATTATACATAATATTGAACAATACCAAAATGTGTTGCTATAGAAATAGAAAAAAATAATTTCTGGAGCATGTATATTATTTTGTTACATGTTTTAATGATTAAATACAATATTCATATAATTCCCATACCATATCTAAACAAGGATGCCTATAACTTCATTGCTTCATAGTTCTTTTGGCAATTACATTTTGGATTATATATAAATAAATAAAAATGCATCAAATACTGTTTGGACTTTATTATATGAATACAGGACTGACCATAAATTGCAAGTATATAACAGGAAATGACCTGTCAAATGAGGGTATAATAAAGTGTTAATACTGTGTGCGGCTGTCACTATAATTGGATTTCATACCTTTATTGTTTGTAGGTCCATTTCAGTGTTAACCACCCAAACTAACGCAATATCTCGTATGTTTACAACATAATATTGACAGAGATGACTTCTGCCCCAGGCCACGGGTACTTTATTGTCAAGCGGTCAGGATCACGCACTGCTACGCTGTGCATTAGCTGCACCCTGGTACGCCAGAAATAAACTGGGACA
>JAOVVB010000541.1:0-17440 GCA_028570985.1 Heterobranchus longifilis | reverse complement strand
TTGTTTTCTTCTGGTTTCGTACCAGCCGCATGATAGAAACGTCATTAACGCAGCCAGTCGCTGTGTAAATTCTCTGAACAATGACCGGCTGGGCTCAATCAGACATTACACAGACTTTTGTGTAATGTACTTTTGCAGAGAGCCGAATGTTTAGAGTCGTTTAAGGAGCAGCGGCCCACGTGAGGCGTACAGCCACGGCTGTGCTGCTTTTTAGCAATCGAATATTCATATTCATATTTGAGTGTTTTTTACAATTCGATTATATATTTGAATCTAGAATATTCATTGACAGCCCTAACACACACAAACACTCTCTCACACACACACATACCGGCTGCCTCCATAAAGGCCCGGTTGAGGCGGAAGGTGAGCAGAGGCTCCTTGAGGTTCCTCAGGAAGTCCTTGAGGAGGCCAGTGATGGCGTTGATATCGTCCACTTTGCTGAGCACGGGAACCGTTTTGCTGCGGAGGAACTTCTCCTTCAGCTCCTTCACTGTGCGATCAGCACCGGACAGACGGTACAGTCCAGCCTGAGGGGGGGAAAAAATACAATTACTCTCAATCTACTGTCGAATCTTCTTCAGTAACTGTCCAGTAAATTGTTCCAGCATGTAACTCCCCATAAAACCACAACTTTTAATTTGTGTACATATTAAAAAAACAAGACATGTTAATTCAGGGTTCCTACAGCTTAAGGCAAGTTAGATTTAAGACTTTTTAATGCCACTCGGAATGAAATTTAAGAGTTCACAATAACCACAATAAAAAAAAATAAAAACAGGAACCAACATCAATGACTTATTACTTATAAGCGTTTTTTAATAGATGTTACTAATTATTTTGAGATTTTACAATGCAATGTCAGATAAAAAACTATTCCGAAAATCCTACTTCCTATGTCTTAGCATTTTGAAGACTTTAAAAAGACATTTTAATATCAATTATCTTTGGATGAATTAATTCAATGCCTTTTAAGTCTTTTTAAGGATATGCAGGAACTCTGTAATTACTGAGCTTTAGTGGTGCTGGTAGGTGTAATTTTGGACCATGCTAGCTGCTTCCAGTCTTTATGCTAAGCTAAGCATCTCCTGGCTCTATCTTATTATACATTACAACTTACTAAAGGCACAGACATGAGTGGTATCAATCCTGACAAAGTGAGACGGGAGCATAAAACATCAGAAAGAAGAGACAGCAGCATGGTCATAAAGCAATCAAGAGGTTTGCAGTCCCTCCACAGCCCAATTACGAATTTAATCTCAGAGGAACAGATTGTCAAATCTTAGTTACAGCTCTCTGTCGCGGCTTAAGGGACAGTCATTAAAGATAACTACCGGGGGTGTGTGAGGCTTCACTATCTTTTCATGTTTCTGCATATTGTCAGGAAAACACCACTCACCTCATGCAGGCCCCTTTGCTCGATCTCACTGACACAGTGGACCACGAGAGGAGGAATCATGGGCGACGTGTCCGGGACGTAGTCTGCGAGCACACCCTGGAAACAAATGAGGGAGACTGTCAGCACTGTGATGGATGTTCAGAGGGGAGATAAACTTGTGCATGAACCTGCACATCAAGAGGGAAATTCTCACATACCTCCCCGATTTTGACGGGTGTGGCCCCCAGGTTGGGGATGCACGGCAGAGGGCAACGCTCGCGACACTCGGGGTGCGAGACCACCCTGCAGTCGCGGCACTTCAGTGAAATCTTGCCAAACTTGATCCTTTTTCCACACGGTACGCATGATTCAGGCTTAATGACCTATACAACAGACATTCAACGTGATTTAGGAAGCTGGTAAAGATTGAGGTCAACAGCTACATATATGTTCAGCTAAACATAAGAAAGTACACTTTGTTTTGGAAAAAGTAAACGCACTTCAAAAATAAACTTCTGTACAGACACCAAAGTCTCTAGATGATAAATACCGTAAGTAAACTTCAGTGCCAAACTTAATAGGTCAAAAATAGTAAATGCCCTTAAATCCAAAAAGTTCTAGAACGTGATTTTCTAAATCGGATTAAATTGCATCCTTACAGTTTTGGAGACAAACTCGTGCAGACGGACACCCCCGTGGCTCTGCGGAGTGCCGGGCGCCGCTTTTTTCTCTCCCTCGGGGACGCTAGGCTGCTTGAAGAGATCCTCAGACTTGACAGATTCAGAGTCCCACTCCATGGCTGCTGAACAGGAGATAGAAAATAAATACAATATGTTACATGCCATAATCACCACTGCGGTTAGAAGAAGATATACTGTTGAATCACTGCCATAATCTCAAGACATCCATAAACATAATGACAACATTACAAACAATAGGCAGATGAGCCGTGTCCTTTAATTGGCTGCATCACATTGGCTGCTTGTATCTTGAAAACAGAGTTACAGTAGATTGATTTGGTGGATGATGATTTGGAGGTGACCCTCTTAGTTGATTAGCCGACTAATCACTCGTTTTGATCTTCGCCGACTAAGATTTCTTTAGTCGTTTAGTCATTTTTGTGCTTTTTTTAATGCCGAATTACATATTTCCAAGAAACTTCTGAGCACATCACTGGCAAACACAAGATTTAAAGTTTTAAAGTGGTGCTTTTGCATGATTCTTTGTGGAGAAACTCAGTTTTACAGATCTGTCGATTAAATCAACTCATCGATTAGTCGACAAAATCATGAGTGTTAGTCGACTAAGGATTTCTTTAGTCGAGGGCAGCCCTGGTATTGTCATTGTACAAGTGCAACGAAATTAAGTTTTCAACTTCAGTATCGATGGTATAAAAAATAAGGTAAAACATGCAAATAAGTTAAAATAGCAATATGATTGCAATAAAGTTATAACAGTATAAAGAGCATCAGTAACAGTATTAAAATGGTGCAAACAGCTCAGATGTGCATTGCTGCAATAAAAGCAAAACGATACACCTAATGTAAAAACACAGTATGTAAACCATGTACACTAAAGTTATTCAAATGAAGGGCTTAAGTCTTGCTTTTACTTCAGAATAAAAGCATGCTTTAAATTGATTTTTATCCGAGATAACAAAATAATTTCAGGCAGAGTGATGACAACATTTTAACATTACCATTTTGACAACAATAAAGTACTATATAATCATGTTAGCTGGATGAGAATTCACGACATCATTTAAACTGGCTAACATAACATTAGCATGGACTTGTTATGGTGCATATGAAGAACGGGGCCCAGTACAGCTCAGGGTTACATGCTGCATCATAACAAAAGTCTTACCAGTCTTTCTCCTGCTGCGAGTCCAGTAAGGAACAGTCTCAATGGTAGAAACTGCCTCAACAGGTCCTCCATTCGCAGGGACCATCACTGTGGTCTTTGTCACGAGGGTCTCATTTCCCTGTCACAAATTAAATTAAAAAGAAACGTCAGAATTTACAACCACACTGTGTCAGGGACTAACCGTTTTAAGAGCTGGTTACAGACCTGCAACAGAACATCAGCTTTTTGTTGCCAAAGCTGACAGAATAACTTATTTTGGTCGCCATATTTTAATTATTTATATTTGGAGTGATCGTGGCCATTTATAATGAATAACACAACATATTTCAGTAATGAGAAGTGATAAGGATATCCAGTCTGGAGCAAAAACCCTACCCTCTCTGCGGTTCTGCCTGTTGATCGAGACCGTTTGGAGGCAACTGGAGGACCATCGATATGATTTCTCGATGAACGCTGAAATCAAAACAACATCGCCAGTGAACACGAAACCATTCTTCCAAACACAAATGCTTAAAGAGAAACTGTGTAGATGTATGTAACATACCCTTTTCTCTCTTTTCTTGAGTCGCACTGTCCTCACAGTGGAGGAGTCCCAATCCTGTCACAGATCGAGCGCATCAGAATCAGATTTCAATAAAAGGAGATTATTTTTTATTGTATATGATGTTAATTTAACTCTACATGATACAGAAAAGGGAACTTACAAGAGAGTCATCCGTTTTGTCGTAGCTGATATCTGACAGGATGGAGGCAGACTCATCTATCCTCGTCAGTCTGTCAGGAGCAACAGAAAATGTGTCAGGCCAGTCAGCATTATTTCCCCACACACAACGGTTATTTACACTTAACCTCCACCCGAAACATTTTTTTGCAAATTGCTTTATTAAAAAAAAAAATCTAAATGGAAATGCATTTGAAAGTGTACCAGGATGGTGCATCCATGTGATAAATAGATGGAGATGGGAATAACTGGGGAAAATGAGTTGTGAATACAATTCTGTATTGCATCCGAGTCTCAAGTCTAAGATGCTCCGACGTGCAAATGAAACCTCCCGCAAGGTAAATCTGCAGGAACACTGTACTCTGTGTTTTACCATATGGCTCCAACAACAGGTAATGTAGCAGACGCAGTACTGATCAGGCATGTTTAAAAGAGACTGGCACAAGTCTAGATTCTGGTCAAAATGAGAATCACCATTTTTTCCACTCAAAATTGAGATCACGATTTTCTCCCAGAAATCTTAGGGACACCAATCTTTGAAGAAAAAAATGTTTATCGCAGTCCATATTGTCTTACAATAGGTGGTGTTACTTTTGCTTGCAAAATACAACTTTGCTGTACAACTTTTCTGCAGTGTAAGCATTTGTGGGGATGGATTAATTCATATGTTCTTCCTCAACACAGGGTTTCTACGACTGTGGTACATTATTTGTACTTATTCTTTCACTGCAGAAAGTAGGTGCGTTGTTGTTGCAACGGATCTCCCCACTAATATAAACCCAGCTTTGCCACATAAAAATAAGATTGCATATAGGCCAGAATCAAGATCTTATTTCAATTAATCATGCAGTCCTGATTCAGTAGCGTTTTCTTGAAAGTTTGTGGAAGACTTAGGTGCACGTATTTGGTGCAGGGTTTGGGGGTGCTCCCTCAAGAACATCTTATGTTCTCCAATTAAAATGATGCAATTTCACATCATTTTGGTCCATTATTATTATCATGAGCACTCATTCTAAATATGCAACTCCCCAAAGCAAATATGGCCAAATCATTGAGCTTCAGAAATTAGATTGTGTACAAGCCTGAATCGAGATCACGATCTTTTAACCGTTAATCGTGCAGTCCTAATTGTAACTATAAGCAAACTCTGCATCATATTGCTGTATGTGTGAGTGTATTACCTTCGGCTGGTGTTCATGCTGGTTGCTGCATGGCAGTTTGTGTTCAGGAAGGCCAGAGCCGATCGCTGCTCTGCACTCAGCTGGATGCTGTTGGAGGATCCCTCACTGGTCAGAAGGTCCCGGATCAACTGAATTTGACGGTCCTGTATTATAGAAATGCAAGTAGAGCGCAAATGAGAATCTCCTTGAATCAGGTGAAATAACAGAGTAGACTAAATCAACATGTATAAACAAGCAAGGGCCTGCATTTGATCCAACATACCAACTTCTCACAGTCAGCCTCAGCCTTTTGTCTGCGCCGGATCTCCACGTCTACTTGGTTGCGGGCATGTTTCAGTTTGACCTCCAAAGATCCCCGCTCTGTCTCCGCTTTGGTGAGCACCTCTTTGCAAGAGCCCAATTCCTGCTCTGCCCTCAGCCATCTGCGACGGCAGTCATCAAAGTTTTGTGCCAGCTGGATGAAGTCTGGGAAAAAGAGGATGCACATAGTAATGTGGCAGGCAGGCATCTGTATAGGAACCTAAGGCAGGCATATGTCTCAAATGATAGATAGTGAACATAAAACCAAGAACCATAAACTACTCACTGGGTTCAATGTTCTCATTGAGAAGGTCAACTTGAGTCCTCAGCTTATCATATAAGCTCTGAAGGCTCAGCACAGCAGTCTGCATGATGATCTATCACTGAAGACCCTTAAAAAAATACATCAACTATATTTAATTCATAGCAAAGGTTATGGCTCAATTTAGGTTGGGCAGGTGTATGCAGTGGTGGAGAGTAACTAAGTACATTTACTTTGTAAATACTGTAAGTAAGTACTACAGTTTTGAGGTACTTGTACTTTAGTTGAGTATTTCCATTATGTGCTACTTTATACTTCTATTCCACTATATTTTGGAAGGCAGCATAGTACTTTTACTCCATTGCATTTATTTGTTACTTTGCAGATGTATTAACACAAAATACAATCTTCTAATAAATGATAATGTATTATTATAGATTAAACTACCCAGCAGTATAAAGTATTTTATTTTAATGTACTCCACCTTTACCAGCTGCAAAATTAACGTGAACATATGAATGAATCAACAATTCTAATCCAATAATATAATACCTATATATTATTCTAAAATTGGTCATTCGCATGAGTACTTTTACTTTTTGTGTATATTTTTCTGCTAATACGTTTGTACTTAAGGGAGGTTTTGAGTGTAGGACTTTTGCTTCTAACAGAGTATTTTCATACTGTGGTATAAAAGATCTGAATACTTCTTACACCACTCGGTGTATGGTTGCTTTGTAGCTAAAGCAAATGTTAAGAGGAAATGGGAATTATCCTCAAACTTAATGGCAGCAACAATAATGCATATATAATATCAATTATCCACGTTGTAACAATAGGCTCACTTGTAAATCTAACGTTATGCCTAATTTTCAACGCGTTTGGTTCATCCGTCTTCTTTTTCAATCGATTTTTTAAACACACTAGCTAGCTCAACTGTAACGTCAGGATTGAAAAACAGCACGGCGGCTAACTTTAGATGCTAACGCTTTTGTTTTTATCTCCCATGTTAGCAAATATTAGCTAGCAACACTTACCTACCGCTTCGGTATGGAGTAATGTTGGGCCCTTTCGGTAATGTTTAACGCACTGCTCTTTTTCTTTTCTTTTCTTTTTAGCGACCACCTTGTTGTATCTTTGTCCACATCCTTCCGCAGCCACAACTACAGTGAGCGCGTTGCATTTCAAATTTCGTCGCTAGCCAATGAGCGAAGACCACTGCAGAAAATGACTTCCGTATGCGTATTTTTCAAAATAAAACCACCGTAACGGTCGCGATAGTGCCACCCAAAAAGGCACGATGGCACAGAAACGAGAACAAAAATGCGAATGTTAAATGGAAGTTTTAAATATATAATGTTATCAATTAACTAACAATCAAAGAAACAAATACAAAAATATCAAAAATAAGGAATCAATGACAAGAACAACGTTAGACTTCCGGTCACAACTTTCAAAATAGAATCCATACTGGCCACAGTCTATTGGCGAAGAGGCGGTTATTTCTTGGAGTATGTAAGTGGACAAATAACGACTACATGGAGTTAGCTGACAATGTTAGTATTGTGTGGCTGTGAGGTAATGTCCTGCATATGTAGCACTAAAGCAGCATAAGAAAATGTGTTTAATTATTACCATATTTGGTCAATCCATCCCTACAGCTACACACTTTGATGTGTTTTTTACTTTAACCACTGACCCCAATGAGCCTCCTCAGAACAATGTATTTCTTAATTTGAACACCACTGCCTTCACCTGTGGGTATAATATACTTAGAATTTGACATGTGTCGATATATTTTTTATTAAGATTTTTATTTATATTGGTTATTTTTTGCAGGGACTGCAATTAAAAGTAGGCTAATTGGACCAGAGTTAGCTAGCAGCTAATTTAAGATAGCTACACCTGTTGTCACTAGGTTAGTAGACAAACCACAGACCAGAAAATACAATACACCAGGGACCAAAATTAACTTTTTGTCCACTGGCCAGTCCACTGGCTAGTGAATGCTCAAATTTTACCAGCCACTCAATAAAATTACCATTGCTTTTTGGCTGGTGAGTATTTTACCAGCATTTGGCTGGTAAATGGTGCTAATTTTGGACCCTGCAATACACTACATAAAACAGCACACACTGTGTGTGTGTGTGTGTGTGTGTGTGTGATTAGAAATTAAGGCACCGCAGCATTGCTGTAGCCCATTACTAGATGATGGGATTAGGATTATTATATGAATGATGGATTTAATATGTTGTAGGCTACATCAGTATTCCACCATAGCACCAAAATATAAATGTTTATGGATAAAATTGGATGTTAATCTTTCACTAAATATAATATAAATGTTTATAATTACTCCATTTTGATTGTCTCTAGGAATGCTGAAACAGCTGAAGTTGCCATACACCCAACAACACCCTGCCTGTCATCATTAATTTCTGACCCAATCAATAGCAATAGGCTAAACAGATTGAAAATAGGCAAATTGTATGGATGAATGAGAGAGAGAGAGAGAGAGAGAGAGAGAGAGAGAGAGAGAGAGAGAGAGAGAGAGAGAGAGAGAGAGACCACCAGCCCGCTGAGGACAAACTTGCAAGAAGCAGAGCATGCAGAAAAAGCTCCGCAAGACAACAGTGCAGCTGCTCGGCGGGTTTTGAAGCTACAGAGGCAGCAGAGCTTGTTGCGGATTACAACAATGATTGCCACAACTCAACAAAACATGACCACGGAGCTGGTAAGTGTACGTGTTTTTTTAATTCTTTTATCCCTACTTAGTTTTTCTTCACATTCAGAGCAGTGTGTATAGGCTGTGTGTGTGCGTGTGTGTGTGTGTGTGCGCGCGCGCGTGCATGTGTGTGTGTGTGTCAAATCTGAGTCCTCTCATCATGTGCAGTGGGGGAATTCCTGCTCACAATACGATGATTATCGATTAGTGTTTAAGCCATTTCGCCCATTCAGACTTTTCCGTCAATATTCATCTCCTGGACAGCCTTGGCTCTGTGCACTGCGGTGCAGGCTGTGTGGTAACTCGACGTCCAGTGTCTCTCACTCTTATTGTCTTTCTGTCCCATGCAGACTTAATATCTGCATCAATAACAATTATATTTTTTTCAGTATATAATTTGTCCCATGCAGCAGACAAATGTCCCCCCCCAGCCTGGACGTGCACAGTGACAAACCTGTACAGCCTGCACTGTATGATTGATTATCCATCTGCTGTGTAGGTGTGTTGTCATTGCACAAAGACTGAAACAATATCCTCTGTTTTTGCTCACACTGTTAACACCCATTACTGATGATGACTATGACACATGCTGCATTGAGTGAAATAGCCTTGATGCTTTGTAAATTATTATTTAACGCAGCTCTCCCATTCAACTGTAGCATGCACATCTACTCCAATGTTACATTTCCTGGTTTATTTTAAAATACAGTTCACTTCTGTTTATACATCAGAAGCAACTTGTAGTCTAGTCTTGAATAGTGTAATGTAGTATAACTGATTGTGATAAATGCGCTTGCATTTAAATGGGATTAACATGATTTATATCTATGAATAACTAATATGCAGTGTTTCCTTCCTTGGATCAAACTTTCTCATGCTGCATCAGTCAAAACATTTTACTCAACTTCACCAATTTAGAGCTGCAACGGTTAGTCAACTAATTGATTAGTCGATCAACTATTTCAACTATTTTCATAATTGATTAATTGTCAAAGTAATTTTTCATTTCAAAAATGGCAGAAAACACTGTTTTCAGCCTCTCAAGTATGGAGATTTCCTACTTCTTTCTGTTTTATATCACATTAAACTGAAATCTTTAGGTTTAGGACTGACAAAACAACACATTTGTCTCTATTTTCCGACATTAATCAAGAAAATAATTGGCAGCTTAATCGATAACGAAAATAATCATTAATTGCAGCCCTATTTAAAACCTAGCCTTACTAGCCTAATTACAGTAACACCAAACTGTCACCCTTCCTGGGAAAGAGTTTCAATCAACAGATGATTTGTTCACAGCTGCCTTGATGGAGAAGAAAGTGTTTGATAGACTAGAGGGGGAGTTCAATTATGCCTTAATTGGTATGCAATATGAGCATAGTGATGTTTGGCATTAAATCACACACTATTTTACTCACATGTTGATGTGATCTTAAACCCGTGTGAAGCGTCTGTGTGATAATCCTGCAGCATTATTGTCTCCTTGAGAGGGCCACGCGAGGCTGCGGGGCTTTTAGACAATCCATTACTTGCAAATGTCGCAACAGTTCAAGCCACAGTCTCCAATCAATGTGCTTTAAACTGCAAAGCAATTCATGACCCACACATTGGTTACAGATTATCATGCTGGTGAGAAGATGCAATGATTTAGGGCCATTTGTGTCAAATGTTTGTGTGTCACAATATCAGACGTACCATGATACAGAGGGTTGCAGAGTCTATAAATGACTTGTGACAAATTAGAAATCTACATCACAATTCAATGCTGCCAGGAAACATACAGTAATGCTTTCAGTTAATCCCTGGCATTAAGGGAGAAAACAACAGTGATTTAATTTGTTTTTTCAAAGGCGATATTGTTTTCGCATTCATCCTCAGTACTGATGATGTGACAATATGACACAGTGCATTTTTATAGTGTACAGTGAGCATATTATAAGCTTATTATTTGCTGATAGAGTATTTCTTAAGGAGTCTCAGCCTCGTGAAAAATGACATACTCTTTCTCATATTTCACTGTAACACTACATCAGCTCTCCCACAATGTGTTTTACTGATGCTGCTTGTTTCCTAAAGGCAGGAACTCGGTCACTGAGAGTGGCTGGACATGCCGAGGAAAAGCTCCCTCACATACAGGACTCCTTTGTACAGTGATTTCCGTATGCGTGATGGGGAGCATGAAAAGAATAAGACAGTAGGGCAGCCTTGCAGCACTAGAGGCTAAAGCGGCGGCAGGTCTTTCATTTCACAAAGGCTTGTGCTGCATTGTCTGGGAATAGCCTCGAGGGCAAAAAAATCAGCCAGTAAGTTCCATTTGGTGTCTATACCACCTACTGTTGTTTTTCTTTCAAATAAACACAAAGGGAGAGTCAGTGGCGCAGTGAGTAGGAGCACAGAAATCCCTCTGATTGTGATGAAAGATAGATATGAATCAATATTGATTTGTTACTACAGAACGTTGGTTACCATTTATTCCACCAAAGTTACAGCCTGCTCTAATGATGACCTTCCTTCTAAATGAGGCAGTGAGAGATATTGACAAGGTAATACACACGTGGGTTACTTGCTAATCTACAGCTTTCCCCCTGTGAGCAATTACAGCGTATCATTAAAATAAGGAGCCTATAGGTTATATTGAGGGCTGCATGTGTCTGCCAATAGATAACCCCCTTTTTATGGAGGTGGTTATTTCATTGATGCATCTGCCAATGTCACGTAACACCATTGCCTGATGTTAAAGGGGGGCTTTAGAGGTATGCAAATCCACACCCAGAATCCCCATACAGCCTGCACTGGTTCTCTCTCTCCTCTGCATGTGATTTATTGTCAGATTCTCCATGCCTCAAAGACACAGAAGATGGAGTTAAGGAGGTCTCCAGAGCCCAATTTATGAATTCTTAGCACTGCCTGGATTCTGCACAACCTAGCTGTGTTGCACACTGTGCAGATTGAGTAATTGTGTTAAAGCATGGCTTGCTTTTTTAGTGTGCAAACTCAATCAATACAGTTGGAATTGTTTGATTTTGTGTGCAGTGCTTGGAGAGAAAAAAGATCTGTTTGTGTGCAGTTGAATACGAGCCTTCCAGTGCGATAAGTGTGATGGGTGTTCCACATGGATGTGTCATACTTTGCAAGAAGCAGTGCTCAACAAAGGGGCATCTTCCTAAAAGTCTCCTTTATGGCTGTATTCCCACTATTAATTGTTTCCCTCTGGACCTTGTACAACTGTACACCGTATCGATTCTCTCATTTGGTTGAGTGAAAATCCCAGAGCTCCGCTGGCAAACAGAAGAGTTCTCTCTTCTCTAATGCAGTTCTGCATGGCTTGCCAAAAAAAATCCTCTCTAGGGGATTCCTTCCGGAGAGTTATCCGTAAACATAACAACCTTTAATTTGCATTCTCGCACCCTTTGGTGTTTGACTGACACCTCATCTAGACTCCTACTCCAACTCCTCACAGGTTGAATAAAATCGATGGCTCACTTAGGAAGGTCTATGTGATTCATTTTTGATCTGGCTCAGCAGAAAAAATTTGAAATATATGTGCTTGTCCCTCAGGCTGCTGACTGACATGAGCCCGGCCCGTCACACAGTCCAGCTCGTCATCTGTTCACCTGTGCCTGCAGTTTGTGCTGCATTAGATTCCCTCATGCATCGTGATCAGTAACCAGTCCGCGCTAGCAGCTTTGCCAGTATTCACTCTGGGGAATTCTGCTCGCCGCATCTGTATCTCATTTGCAAGTGTGACAAAACTCCTCATTCGCCGAAATGTGGGATTTTCCCGGTCTGTCGCAACGACGATGCGACCTTAATTGGAAGTATGGTCTAATGTCTGGGCTCATGGGAATGATAGGAGCAGCTGTGCATCCCATTAGGAGGATGTTTCAGCTCTCACGATGCACGCAGTAATTAGACGGAGGACCTGGAAATGAAAACACTGAGTGATGGAATCAGTCAAGTGGAGGAATTTAATTTAAAATGTCCCTTTCTACTACGAGATCCTGGAATCACTATAATTATTTATATGTTTTATGATATGTAACCATGAGACGTAACCATTTACTATTCATGGATTGCAACTGTATGTAAGTAGGGCTGGGCGATACGGCCAAAATCTTCTGTCCCGATATAGGTCATTTCATTTCTCGATAAATATATACGTATATAAAGATATAGCATGTTTTCTGGTAATTTAATAGGTGCAGCCAATTCAACCGTGATTGAATGGCCATTATCAGTGGTTATCAGCCTCATATATATACGGGTCAGAAGGGGCCTGCTCCTCCTGCTACTAGGTCCAGAAGTCTATTAAATCGATATTAAAGTTTATTGTCAGGCGTCGCCTTCTAGTGGGCGTAGTAATTATGATGGGAGCAAAGGCCGAAGTCAGATGACGCAGTATAAAGAGTGACACAATACAGGACTTACTGGGAGACCGGAGTTCGTGTCCTGCATGGTTGAAACCAAAAGTGGGAAACTTTTAAAGTAATTTTAATATCCTCCAAGTGTCCC
The DNA here is from genome assembly GCA_028570985.1 of Heterobranchus longifilis. Taxonomy (NCBI): domain Eukaryota; kingdom Metazoa; phylum Chordata; class Actinopteri; order Siluriformes; family Clariidae; genus Heterobranchus; species Heterobranchus longifilis. The sequence goes on along the minus strand of JAOVVB010000541.1, from coordinate 4,495 downwards.
GACGTGCGTAAGTTCAGTTACGTTAGGTAATTAATCCAAACCATAATCCTTTTTTCTAAACCTACCCACATTAGCCTGGGAACCAGCTGTTATCTTCTGCCTTCTGAGCTCATGTTTCATTTCACTCTGTCTTGAATCGTCCGATCACAACGGTGTAAATCAAACATGGGGCGGGTTTAAGACGATGACTGACAGAGGAGCGTCATGCTAGAATGTAGTTACGGACCGTCCGTCCAGCACCAGGCACGAAACTCAGACCAAACGGTCAAACTAGGCAGTGCTGATCAGTTAACTGTATTGCCGATTTCTCGCCATTTCAGAAACACATTTTAGTGTATTGTTTAGCTGTAATTTGAGAACGTTTGTGACCGGGCTGCCATTTTTATCCTTCTGCTTCAAAACAGACAAATCACCATCCCAACCTGCAGTTCGGCTGCTGGTTTTTCAACATTGCGATAGAAACGGTATAGATCGGGGGCGCCCTGGTAGCTCACCGGGTAGAGCGCATACCATGAGTCCTTACCGCAGCGCCCCGGGTTTGTGTCTGACCCAGGACCCTTTGCTGCCTGTCATCCCCTCTCTCTTCCCTGCCTTTCCTGTCTGTCGATAACGATATAGATAAATGTATACGATAGCCATTTTTATATCATTTTGACAGTAGAGATGTGGTCATATTGCCCAGCACTATATGCAACATGTACCCAGTTTGTTATGTTAAGAGAGATTCAGTTGAAAAGATAGGACTTGTGCACACTGTTTTCGACACTCCCAAAGTGAAATGTGTACAACGTTTCGACCTAAATGGTTTTGTCAGGTACATGAATAATTTACCCATTCGGGTCGAAACGTTGTACACGTAATAAATTTCACTTTGGGAGCATCGGCAGCAGTGTGCGGCTGTCCTATCTTTATACTAGTTTTCATCCTGCACCTGTTGAAATGACTGTTCTTGGGCTGCAAGAGAGATTCAGTTCTCATTTTTTTTTCAAATGTATAACAGTTCATTCAAACAGAAAGTGCTGAAGATCCCGTATCAGTATTGACTGTATGCTGCCAAAGCCTTCATAGACTGCTGTAGGTTTCTTTATCTGATGGAAGGATAATGGTGGTTCATTGAGAGATTGTGTGCCGAGAGGGCAGAAGAATGAGACAAAACAAGAGTGTTAGAAGCCTCGGACATCAATCACCCAGCTCTGGCCTGCACTGAGAGTTCAAACATTACTCAAAAGTTGTCCCCCGCAGGTGAAACTGTTCGTGGTTTTAATTTGAACATGCTCTGATAGTGCTGCAGGAGATCTATTAAAGATGAGCCCTTGGCAGTTCTGCGCTGGCAACCACCAAGTCGAGATAGAGCAGACCTCTTGTGTCTTCCATTCATCTTAGGTATAAAGTAAACCTGCTTCCCTACAATACGAGGTGAAAACCTCTGAAATAAATCGTAAAAAAAATGTGTGTGGGGGATTTTTATCTTAACAAAATAAATGGCACACAGAGGCATAGAGAAAATTGAGAAACCTCTCTGCTCCTGGTTCAACTGCATTGACCTTTTTCTCTTCAGTTCCTGCAGAATTCACCATGTTTCACTTTTCTTAAAATGAGTTTTTAAGACATTTTGATTCCAGTTATGTAAGTGCATTCTCAGTTTTCAGCACTTTAATGCTCTGTGCCAGCGGCTTTAAGTCAGATGTTCAAGGGAGGTATAAAGAAGTGCATGTGGAGAGGAAGTGTTTACGTGTGTGGCCAATAGACCGGCCTCAGGGACAGCTGGTGTCACCCAGGGAGTGCGGAGGTACAGCAATCTGTTAACCAGTGAGCAAAGATACCCTCCTTCCCATGGGTGGATTTATGAGACAACGGGCCCCTGGGCACAGACATCTTAGAGGCCCCCCCACTCTAGGAACAAGACACCCAAACTCAAAGAGTTTACTTTTAGTCGTCATGTGTGTCTTTGTGATTGTTTTGCATCTAATTTGAGTCATTTTGTGTCTTTTTGTGGTGGTTTTCCATCTATTTTTAGTTATTTTGCATCTCTTTGTAGTAACTTTAGGTCTCTTTGTGGTGATTTTGTGTCTCCTTGTAGGCATTTTGCATCTATTCTTAGCATGCGTCCTGGGAAATCTGGAAATTTAGACTAGTTTTCCACTAGAAACACTTGGTATATCCTATAAAATGTCCTGGAAATAATCTATGTTGTCCTGAAAAAAATGTAATTGTATTTTAGCCAATCCCTCAGATCGCCTACTTAAACCTAAGAAGGGCATATTTTGTTTGAAAATCGACTTGTGGCAGTAGAAATATGGGTTTACCAGACGTGAAGCGCAACATTCCCTTTTCATTTCAGCTCCCATGTCAGTCAATCTGAGAACAGTCTTGCAGCGATTTTTTCGGCGTCAAGTTTATATTTTCCGGAGTCGCGAGCAGAATTATATGTCCGTTTGTGAGCAACTGCTGTCCTGTATTTTTAAGAAAAACTCCTAGAAATGTCCTGGAAAATTATTTCTTAAAAAGTGTGGGAACCCTGCTTTGGGTCTCTTTGTGGTCATTTTGCGTCTGTTGTTATGCAACTAGTTTTAGTCGTTTTACATTTCTATGTGGTCGTTTTGTGTCTCTTTGTGGTCGTTTAACATCTATTTTTAGTCATTTATTGCCTCCTTGTGGTATTTTTTTATTTTTTTGCACCTTTCCTAGTTGCTTTAAATCATTTGTAGTCGGTATGTGTATGTTTTTGATCGTTTTGTGTCTATTTTCAATCATTTAGCATCACTTTGTGGTCGTTGTGCATCTCTAATCGTTTTGTGTCTCTTTGTAGTCGTTCTGTGTATGTTGTGGTCATTTAGCGTCTCTTTGTGGTCGTTTTGCATCTCTGTAATCGTTTTGTGTCTCTTTGTAGTAATTGTGGGTCATTTGTAGTCGTTGTGTGTATGTTGTGGTCATTTAGCGTCTCTTTGTGATCGTTTTGTGTTTTTTTCACAGGCATTTTGTGAGTCAGGGCCCCTGACCCCTGTGCCCGGTAGGCCCGTTCAGTAATCCATCCATGCTTCCTCCGCTGCCCGCCTCCCTACGGCCTGCAGGAAGGTGATTGGGACAGGCGAGGCTGTAAAAGGTTAAGCCAAGTAGTTGGGCGGTCATAATGAATGCTGGATTGTATTATAGCTGCTCCGTGATTGAACTCTCACACTCCAGCGGCCATGTGGCTCCAGCAGTGCCAGCCGCTCATTATGAGGAAGTGGAGTGCAGCTTGGGAACAGCATGCAATTGTGTTTAACTGATACTGATGCCGGCTCATTCCATTAGTTCCTCCTGCTCGCATACTAGTGCTGTTCCAAATATAGTGTTTTTGCAGAAAATCGGCAAAGTTTAACTTTAATCAGAGCACTCACATAATAATGTGGCAGAGCCTAAACATTTTTGGAACTTATGAATGATTCTTGGTCCAAATCAGCAGAGGGAGGCACATAGAAACAGCTGTTTTCTAAATTAGGGTCAAAAGTTACAACCACGAAAAACAACCAGGCTAAGAAACCGAACTAAATGACATGTTCTGTCTATCGATCTGCGCTGCATTTAAGTCCCCGGGACAACGTTGCACCTGCTCACGCTTGAACAGTGCTATCTGTCTGAGGATATTAACTACCGTAATAATCGTAAATGTTGATGCATAATGAATAAATGTTGGATTAGAGCCTGTGTCCATATAGCGTTTTTTTTCTGGCAGAAAAGTGCTGGCAGGGCGCTGGGGAGGGCTTCAGCCCAGCATCTCATCAAAAAAGTGCTGGCTGCATGTTAATTTTGTCACTATGACAACGGCATTAACATTAGCTAGCTAGCTAGTTTAATGCTGTGTAAACAGAGGGTTGATTACACAGCTAACAACAAGCACAGTGATAAAAGCACAACACTCACCAGCAACAGTCAGTGTCCAGCCAATCTGCTTTTCTCTCTTTGATAGTTTCCTGAAAAGCAGCGCCAGTGACGACACAGAGTCACTTTCTGAAAAGTTCAGAGATTTTCAATTTGAAGCGCTTGGAGCGGCCGCACAAAAAAGGTGGAACGCTCTGAAAAAAGATGCTGCGTGCAGAGATTTTTCTCTTGGCGGACGCATGCGGCCCTCACTATTCCTTATTTCATGGGCTATTTGGGATTTTGGGGGTAATGCATATATAATAACTTAAAGGTACTACGAGGAGTTTATGACTAGTTTTTAAACTTTTTCAATTTCCTACCTGTGCCTCTATGTGGCCCACACAAGCAGACGAGCTCCAGAGTGATAAAAACAGCCTCTTTGTTATTTTCTATTTTGTAATTCGATATACGTGTTAGCGGGTCGGGAGCAGACAACGGAACGCTTTACGGCACCCAGACCACACGCTCCTGTGTTTACATTTTCCCTGGCGGAGAGCGGAGTTATCCAGGAAGCAGGACGAGCTCTGTCTTTTGAGAATTACATTCTAGAAGTTATATCTTGTGGTTATGGCTGATACTGGAGCAAGACCAG
>JAOVVB010000531.1:0-17440 GCA_028570985.1 Heterobranchus longifilis | reverse complement strand
TTTCTGAAATATATAAACATACATAAATAAAAACAACGTTAGTGCACAGGACCACCAAGCAGCATCTCTTTGTTTTTAGTCCTTTTGTAGATCTGCATCAGTCGTTATGTTTCGAGAAAAAAGTTGCAATGTTTAGAGAAAAGTGTTGTAATGTTTCGAGAAAAAAAGACATAATGTTTCGAGAAAAAACACTCTAATAAACACTTTAATCGCCCTTGTGATCTAAGATATCTCACAATGTCATTAATCGTCTATCCCCAGTCTGCACACTAGATTATGCTCCCATGAAACATACATTTATTACCATATTACATTTATGTTTCCTGGGAGCATAATCTAGAGTGCGGACTCTACTTTTGCATTCCTTGTATATTCGTCTGTCCAGAGTTTTTAACCTTTTGGATGTACATGCTTTTGTGGACTTTCATATCTGTCGGTAATAACGTCACGTCATGTGTAAACATGGAGACTGGAAACATGGTGGCTTACAGAGTATTTTGGGATGTATTTCTTCCTGTTCTCCAGGATACTTGTAGTTTTACATTCAAATAAAACATGGTATTCGTCCCCCACATAGTCATCATTACATAAATGACAATATCGCTTGTTCCTTTCCAGGCCTTTGTATCTTCCTGTTATTTTAGGAATTCTGTTTTTAGAAACTTGAAGGTTACAAATAGCCTGGACACACCTGCTGTTTTCACAGAGCAAATACTTTTCAAACTTAAAGTCCTCTTTAAGCTCCTTATTACAAACAATGAGACCTGAGAGGCTACATCAAAGAAGATGGATTTTCTGTCAAATAAAATAAATTCAACTAGATTTGAACTGTTACTTATGAGCTGTGGCCAAATGAATGTTACAGTGAGTCGGTCACTCGAGAGGATAGTCATCCTGATAATCAGAATTAGGCCTGTCACAATAATTATCGACTTGTCGAGGTCAGCAAAAAATGATGAAGGTCATGTCCATATATAGAGTGTTTGTTGACATACGGATGTCACCAACATTTTAGCCAGATGCAAGATGCCAGAATAAACAGCAGGGGTCTCCCAAATATTATAAGAATAAGTCCTAATGGATTTGGTTTTAAAGCTCCACAGCTCCGGTGTGGAAACATTTTGGGTTTCAGCCGAATAATGAGAGAGGATTACCGTTAACGTTAACTAGCCGGTATGTCAACTTTGTTTCAAAACAACTTGTTGTTGTTGTTGTTGTTGTTGTTGTTACTTATACCTAATGTATAGCTAATATGTTATTACTTTGCACTTTTTGTTAACAAAGGTCCTCACCACTGAGGAGCTGTATTGTCAGTAATGACTCTCTATACCCCTCTGCCAAATATTTAATATTTATTTAAAGGCAATTTTATGTTTTGGTTGTGTGGTTTTATTTTATTTATGCTTTATTTTTTTAAGATATTTTCTTTTTTTTTTTTATTAAGCTTATTCTTAAGAATTAAAAGTGCATTGCTCTTTCAAAGGGTGCACTTGTATTATTATGTGATTATATTATCATTATATCAGCGGCATAAAATGGTCTCAAAATGACAATAATATCATTTGTCGCAATATATTTCTGGGACAATATATCGTCCAACAAAAGCAGTTATTGTGACAGGCCTGATCAACTTATTGTGAGTATTTGTTATCGTGATCCGCGATAAAAAAAAATCCATTATTGTCCCATCCCTGCTCAACACCTGGTGGTCTTTGTTTTTGTTTTGCAGGTGATGACGCTCAGTTTGAAATGGACATCTAACAGACTGGATCCACACCAGCAAAAGCAAATGACCTGGCATCACACGTGCCAGTGGCTTGGCTTGTAGAAACCAATGTTGTGAGCCCTCATGGCAGCCATCTTGTTTAGCTCTCTCTCTGTCTCGCTGCTGGGTGTGATGTGTGTAAACCATGGGGAGTCAGTGTATCATACATATACAGGTACAGCGTGGCCAACTCTGGAAACTATCTTTATTTCTGTAGATTTCCATGGTTACCAGTCGCTGTACAAACCACACAATGAGGGAGCGGGGCCTGAATATTATGCACCCAGACACATTTGTCCAATTAGCAGATTACAAGTGCTCATCTTCCAGCTTTCTGTGAGCCGGGATCTTTAACGGAGCACGCCGTAAAAAAACTGACAATATTCCACGTTAATTGGGGGAGGAAGTGGAATTTTTTTTAGTACCAGCCTAATGTCGGGTACACACCAGACACAAATAAATTAATTTGCGCGAATTAATTACATATAAAGGCAACGTAAAGATGCGATTAGACGCGAGTTCTGGTCGGACGACACGAATGACGTGAATTCAAGAATTCAACATGATGTTGTGTTCAGATCAGATGCAGATTTGTGCGAGTTTGGACGCTGGATCCTTTTGTTTTGACTCACATCAGAATTCGTGCGTGTGTGACCACGGCGTCATCGCTCCGCGCAATTCGCGTCCTTCGCGTCGCCCGACAGGAACTCGCGTCTAATCGCGTCTTTACGTTGACTTCATGTGTAATTCATTCGTCTGGCGTGGACACGACATTAGAATCAGTCAAAAGCTTTGATATTCATCACAGTCTTTGGTTTTGAAGACCCTTGTAAGCATGTTATTTAAGAGATTTTTATTTCTTTTCTTTTTTTTTTGGTTTTTGGAAGTACTTGAAAAGCTCCACAATCTATTATCGGTTGCTTGGCCTGTTTTAGTTTCCCGTGATGGAATGCAAAAGGGACGCTGTGCTGTTTTTTATTTTGCAATTAGGTGAAGATTTCATGCCATTCCAAGACTTTAGTTTCCATTAACCAACCACAGCTTCCAATTTTCAGGGGAAAACTTTATTGTTAAATTAATTTTAGCCTGTGATTTCATTGAAATTATTGTATTTCCCGCTATCACGTAAAGCTAATTATAAATCTGACGATTGAAAACAAGCTTTTCATTTAGAATTATATTTCAGTGCGGTATAACAATATCATGCCACTCGATTCATCACTATCGTGACTTTGATATGAATTTTATTTACACATTTCTCTCCTGCCGAGAAAAGTTAGTGCACTTTTTCTTTTTCTCCAGATTTGACGGTTTGTTTTGTTGGCAAGAGATTTGTGTTTATGATTTGATAAATCTACGAAAGGAGGTAATACTTGGCAACATCTGTCAGATGTAGGGTTGCAACGGTATAAGATTTTCACGGTACGATAACAGTCTCAGAATATTTCACGGTATTAAACAATTATTATTATTAGTTACAATGAATTAAATGTATTTTTTTTGGTTGGACAAATACTTTCTTATAATTGAAACTTGAAACCATTTTTCTTAGAAATGGAAGTATGTGTAAAAAGTCGCCCTTTTGAAAAGAAATCAAATATATTTTTCAATACCGTAGATAAGCAAATGTTACACGGTATGATACCGTCACTTTTCATACCACGGCATCAGTGAAACCGGTATATATCGCTGCAACCCTCGTTCAGAGTTTTTGAATATCCAGACCAGATAAACATTTAAATTAATGTGGAAATGGTTAATATCCCAATGGTATTGTATTTTGGGTGAAATACAAGAAGATTTTTTGAAAAACTTGAAATAATCCAGATGTTTTATATGCATTTTATTTTTGAATACAGTTTCTTAGTATTGAGGGTATTTGTTTGGGTGTCGGCACTGTCAAGCCTTTGGATTTGTTACAAGCGTCAAAGAAGACATTTTGTTTGCAGCAGGCTTGACAGATGCTGTCCCTTAATCTACAAATCTGTCCCCAGTGTCCTTAATAATCCTTTACACATTACCTTATTCTTTCACGTCTGTCCATGCCTTACTTTACATCCAATGCAGTAACTAAAAACTAGCTTCATCAATTTGTACTTTCCAACAGATGTTTATTTTTTCACTCTAACATTGAACAGGTAACATTGTACTTGGCAATTGAGCAAAACAAATACTTTTTTTTTTTTTTTTTTCTTCCTCAAGCAGCTGTGAAGTTTGAAAGTGTAATGGCGCACATTTCATTTCTGAAGTTCAGATGTTGAAGTGATTAAAAGAGTACTGCGTGCTCACTTGTGCTGGGTGGTATTATCAGATTAACCGGTTTTAATTTCCAGTATGATTTTTCATACACCGCCATACCGATGCATAGCTCAAACAATTGCTGTAACTCTTCAATAGGCAGAAAAATATAGACCGTATTTCCTGAAATAGTGACGGGGTGTTTTATTTCCCTGCAGAGGGTCCCGGGTCTTTATTTCACGCAGGCTTGTATTAGAATTTCCTCTGTTTGGACAATAACACTTTATATGAGTAATCCAGAACAACAAGGTGTTGAAAATAGCATGATTATTGTTGAATTTATTAAATGAAAAGCGATGGAAATATACATTATGCTGAGTTGCCATGCAGATACAACAGCCACCAGGAGTTTATTATTATTTGGGGCAGGCCTTTATTGTTGTTCGTGTCAACCAGCCAGGAAATACAGTAATTAGGGCAACAATTCATCGAGATTTTATCGAGATCACAACATGGCCCACTGCAGTTTTCAAATCGAGGAGGTGCAATATTTGCTAAATGCTAAATGTGTGTCAAAATACCATTTTAAATTAAATATTGTCATACTGCAGAAATGTCCTGGCCCACACATCATATTCTGCAGAATATCAATGAAAACAACAATGATAATAATGATGTAAAAATGTTAATTCCCTCTAATATCGCAAATCATATCGCAATCGCTATCTCAGGCAAAATAATCGCAATTAGATATTTTTCCTAAATCGTAAAGCCCTATGACACATAAATCATTTGTAACACTAATAATTGTACATTTACAAAATTACACCACCGAACGTCATGTTTTTATATTGTATCTACTCCTGACAGCAGAAGAAGACACTATAATAAACCTATAATAAGGCCCGGTCATGCACAAGAAGAAAAATAATACTGTGAAATCTTAAAAAATACTGTGATACAAAGGGTCATACCGCCCAGCACTATCATTAGTCCAATAATTTGTTTGTTTTTACTCCACAATCATAGTCCTGTCTGCTAACTCTACTCTGTCCAAGTAGCAGCTCTTAACTTGGCCAATAAATCACCACCAAGTTCCCATTTTTTATTCAGAATTACTTCACACCACGACTTTTTTTTTCTGTGTAACTGGAACAGCTGAAATGATGTCTATCAAAGATTTTCTTTTTTTTTTTCTTTTTTGGCTTTGTAACTAATTCTGGCCATGTTTGGTGACAAATACGTCGAGGGGGTCGCTTGAACCCCATTTGCATTGCACATTTTTTTGGCGATAAAACGTTCTATTATGGCATCATAATTCAGATTGCAGATTTTATTTCAAATCAGTTTGGTTTGACAATGAGGGCTTAACATTGTGTGTTGAAAGAGATTTGAAACAAACTTACTGTAACTTTCTGTTCTGATTTTGAGTAACTTTATTTTCAATGAAACTCCAATGCCAGTGGACACTGTTGCTGCAAGATCAATAAAGTTCCGTAACAAAGAAAACATGATGCTGTGTTTTTAATCGTCTCTGTTTTTAATGTGATGGATTCATTTAACATGACTTTAGTAAGGAGCATTATTCTCACTGTGTTTTATGTGATGGATTTATTTAACATGACTTTAGTAAGGAGCATTATTCTAACTGTTTTTTTTTAATTCACACAAAAAATAACTTAATGTGACACCAAGCACAACATCAAAAGCACACTAAAACAGACCAAAGTATACAAACAAACCAATGCATTGTGATAAAAAAAAAACCCACAACATATATCAACAAACCTAACAATCTAGACAAAACAAAACAAAGCCCCAAAGGATAAAATACAAAAAAATAATTTTAATTAAAATTTTAAATATATATATATAAGTAATAGAAAAATAGCACTAATAGCATTATTATTATTATTATTACCGTCATCAATACTAATAATAACAACAATAAGTTAAAGAAAAAAATAGTCCATAAACAATTTAATAAATAAATAAAAGATCGAGAAAAGAAAGCTTGATCCAAATAAGTTCAAAGCACAAGAAAAAAATAAAATAAAATAATTACTCTCAAGTAATTACACAAAGCAATCATTTCAAATTCTACACTTAATGATCGTATCAATTCACTACAGACTTCTCACCAGCCTTCAACTTCAATAAATCTCTTCCATCTTTCTAAATGTTTTCAGTGTGTCGCTGTGTTTCAACACGGAGCAGGAATCTTCTGCATGTTTCTATGTTTCTCAGTATGTTGTCCCAGTAACGCTGATTCATGCTGTGCAACAGAGCGCAGCCTTCTCTCCACATCGCAAATGTCACATCACAAGTACTCATTAACAAACTAAAAATAAATATCCTCTGTAAACATTTTCTGTTATTGCACCCACTCATTTTTCCTATTCATGGGACTCTATGTTTTTAGACAACTAATATCTGTCTTACAGACTAATGCATGTCAATTAGTAAATGCTTTCTATGAAAAAATTATGCATAAATGTGCCGTTTAGGTGAGTATACATGACCCACAGTCCCAATGGAGAAATAACCAACAAGTCCTCCAAACCATATATGTTGTTTGTTTCTCTAATACAGAGGTTCCCAAACTGGGGGGTGGGACCCCATGGGGGGGCCCATAGTGATAACATGGGGGGCAGTGAGGCTAAATATTAATATAAATATAAATAAATGATGCATGGTTCTGCTGCACTGCTCGCAAAGCATGGACAAGTTTGAGACAGGACTGCAGGTAAACGTAAAGCAGACAATGGATCTACACCAAATATCACAAACTACCAAAACAAAGACAAGAAAATATGACCAGGCATAAAAATGAGCACACTGAAGTTGCTGTTCTGTATTAATTACAGGCAATGTTTCAAATACATTCTATAGAAGTTTGCAAACAAATGTGTTTAAGAGTGTGGTTATGTTTTTGGGCTGGGCAGTATGACAAATATATATCGTCAAAACAATATAAAATTGCATAACGTTGATACACTACTGGGTGGTTGGTCTGTGCAAATGAAGAAGCTGCCATGTATAGTCTGCTGTGTGCAAAATGTACTTCATGGTAACATAAGGCGACACTACATTCATAGTACAGAGGGAGGTGAAGGGTGGAGATGGGAGTCAGTGGGGGCCCATCATCAAATTTTGGCCCCAACAGGTGTATCCGGACATGTGTACGTCCAAAACACAATTATTTTGTACATGTTCATATAATCACCAAGACAAATTCCTTGTATGTAAAAAATACTTGGCAATAAAACGATTCTAAAACGTTCTAAAACATTCTAATGTGGATTTTGGCTTCCAACATTGATGACAACAAGATAATCAAGCTAAACAATTATTGTGCCGCATTCCGTATCACAATGATGCTCTCGTTTTGCCTTGTGTTATAAATCCAGCATGCCCGTTTTCCTTTACAGCGGCACATTTTCACCAGTTTTCACTGAGTTGTTGGCTGGAATATGTTGATTATAGTTTACCAAAATGTTGAATAGCCTATATGTTAGTAGTTTTCAGTAGGTTTTGGAAGTGCACTAACATTACACAACATAGTTTATCTTTTTTTATTTTGTTCTATTTAAAAATAATAATAATAATAAAAACATATATGTATGTATGTATGTATGTATGTATGTATGTATGTATAATAATAATAATAATAATAATAATAATAATAATTATTATTATTATTATTATTATTATTATTATTTCTCTCTTTTTTGTTCAGTTGAGTTCAAGAAGTTTAAAAAGAAAGTCCAATAAATGCATGATAAATAATTGTGATTTTGCTGCAGACGTTGCATGACTGACATCTAGTGGACTAAAGAGGAACCGCAGGTGGTGGTTTCATAAATGTCAATTCACTCAGTACTTTACAATTTACACATCCACACCTATGATCCAAACAGATCTCCAAACGTGTTTTTACTACAAAGTTTGTGCGTTTTATTGATCTGTTAGCATGAACGCTGAAATAAACAAAGAATGTTTTGGTGGCGAAAAACACATTAGCCTAAATACGCCCTAATGTTATATAACCAATTTATTTGTAAGCTTTTTAAATACTTCATCATGTACTAGCTTTATATTACGTTTACTGAAAGAAAAAATAAAACCATGTCGCCGAGTTCTTAAACTTTGTTTACGTTTTTTACATCAGGCAGGATAAGTGCGTGCCCAGTTATTTTTCAGCAGGCATTAATCCGGGCGCATGCTGGTCCTTCCTCCTTTTCTACGTCCCTGAGCGAGGCCGGCGTCAAGATGGTGAGTCTTGTGCTAAAATATAAAGTTAAATCCCTTCATCATCAAGGCCATCCGTCCATCGGCGCACTTCTCATGCCCATTAAGTGATCGTATAAGTCTGCGCTGTAATAAAATGTCGATATTGATGCGATACAAAAGTATCTGAGAGGAAACTTAGCTACCATCCGAATGCTATCTTGCCTGATGTCTGCCCGGACGTTGTACACACTGCATTTACCTGCTTTAGGATGACTTGTATAGTTTCCACTCATTACTTTTAATTCACTACATAATCTCTTAAACCTACACAGTTGCTGAAAGACACATTGTAGTATTTACATGTAAAATAATGGTCAATAAAGGAACGTGAAGTCTTAGCTCCCAGCGGCTAACGCTAGCTTAAACTATACTGATAGCCATGGCCAGGCCCTCATGTAGTTCTAACAGGAATAGTAAACTACTGTTACTCAGCTTTATAAACGGGCACATGGTTGTTCAAAAGCCAGCTTGCATTTTGAGGAAATGTAAGCATTTTCTTAATGGTTAGCAAGTTATCTTCGGTAGTAGGTTAGCTGAGAAGCTAAAAGATGATGATGTTGTGACAGCATGTACCTGGTGAGGTAAGCTGCAAGAACATGCAGGAGCCTCTGTGTTTAGTGTTGAGATCTGTAGGTAAAGGCTGGAAATGAAGTAGTTGTATTGTGTGCTAATGAGTATAATCTACTTTCTCCCACCTTCAGAATGACACAGTGACAGTCAGGACCCGCAAGTTCATGACGAACCGGCTGCTTCAGAGGAAGCAAATGGTAAGTGTTTATTAAAACCCTCTGCAATGTTCATTGACTACGTTTACATGCACCTTGTTATTCCAAATATGACAATATTCTGAATTTAATACAGGTCATGTAACAACACATTCTGTTTGGATATTCCAAATAAGGCCTTTTTTCCCAAATGTAGCATTTTACGATTATGGCATGTGAGATATGTCAGTATATGCATCTCAATTACAGATTTTACCACAGTTTGTGTAAGCTCTGTGTGTTGCTATGGTTGTTGTACACAAACTAATGAGCCAACAGCTTTCAAGGCTTGGGGAGAGATGAATGTCCTAAAGAAAAGCCCACATTTCTGGTCGGAAGGAGAAACACACCTACTTTTATAAATTTTTGGATATGCTCAAACATCGCAACGCCAACCTTTTCAAGAAGGTGGTTGAAGGAATGAATGAGGGAGGCAGTGTTCTCGTGGTCGAAAAAGGCTGCCACCGGTGGAAAACTAAAAATCCTATTTTTACACTTGCACGTAAATGAGAATATTAGTGGAATATTGATTTTCATTAGTAGGAATATTGTCTTTTTTGGAATAAGGGCAAAAACCATGTAAACATTGTTGCTGTGAATTGTGTTTTCTGTCATACATTAATGTATTCACTGCCTGTTCTCTTCTGTAGGTCGTCGATGTCCTGCATCCCGGCAAGGCCACAGTCCCCAAGACTGAAATCAGGGAGAAACTCGCCAAGATGTACAAGACCACCCCTGATGTCGTGTTCGTATTTGGCTTCAGGACTCAGTTCGGCGGCGGCAAGACAACAGGCTTTGCCATGGTGTACGACTCCCTAGACTACGCTAAGAAGAATGAGCCCAAACACAGACTGGCCAGAGTGAGTTATGAACCATTGTGTTTACATGAATGCTTTGATTTTATTCAGACAATTTATTAGCAGAATGCATCCCCTTCTCATCCTTCTTACACATTCTACAGCAGTGAAATGTCTTATGTTCTGGACCTCACATGCAGTTCTTTGGGAAACAATTTTACTGCTTATATTTGCTCTGAGTTGTCAGCTGCTGAATGTACCTCATTTTGCATGTACGTTATTTTAAGTAGATCGCAGGTGGCAGCAGAGCTTGACAATTGAAATGGTTGAATGACAGGTCAGAGTTTTCCCTAGTTTTTTAGAAAGCTTAGGTGCAAATAATGGCATGCGCTAATTTGCATATTGGGGATGTCATCACGCAATCATTTGCATAAAGCTTAGTGGTTGTGTCGGTTGTTGCGAGGGAGAGATCACCTAAAGCCATATAAAAATAATTAGCCAAATAATCACAAACTTACTACAGGGACATCATATAGCCTATTTGAAGTAAATAAAATCTACAGAAGGAGGGAGACAACTTTGCTGAATTAGATTCACTAGAAAAAATCCTAAACAAAACATTTGAATGGCATGAGCGGTCTAGGGAGCTCCAGGGATGATGTCTTTTTATACACCAACCCGGAAATTAGCGTCACCATGGGTTCCCTCGTCAAAAAGCCTATGGGATTTTTGCATTGGATTTTGGATCATTACAGAAAATAAGCTCACTACTAAAGTGACGGTGACATTTAATGTCCTAGACAACCTCTGTAGTCTCATTTAGCCACTTGTTAGCAACTGCCTTTTTAAGACACGTAAAAGCTTCTAAATGCACCAGCGGGGTATTTACCGACATATTTTATGCCGCAGAACAAAATGTTAAAATCTCTGACCACAGACCTTATTTCAGCCGTCTAAACAAAAACATATTCAAAAAACACACCGACTTCGAGACGAGGGAACAGGAAGTGTTAAAATATTAACTAATTTCTGCGTTTGGAAACTACAAACTGATGGTTAAGTGGTGCTTATACTATAAGGCACCACTTTCTCATGCTTCGTAAAGTTCCAATCAGAGTATTTCGGAGCGAGAGCGTCAGTGTAACCATTCAAATTCACTACAACTGAACTGTGGTGAGCGGTGTCCTGCTGCCTGCCCCACACCTACTGCCTGCCTGCGCTAGAGGAGAGGGAAAGACCGTCCCGTACGTCTGCTCGTCGAGATGCTCTACACGTTGTTTTTACGGAGCCTAAGATGTAGAACAGCAGGGAAAATTGAAAGGTGTGAAGGTATGAAATGTTTATACCATGAAATGCAAGTTGATTGTCCATAATTTCGTAATGTTGGAACAGCCTTCATTTGGAGGCAGTTTAGGTAATCGTTTGTTTGATGTGGACATATGCTTAATTTCATTTAAGCTATTTTTATTATCAAAAGCTAGCCAGGCAGGGCCCAAAGTAGACCCAGATCAGTGCTTTTCATACAACTTTTTCAAGTCTTATAACTGTCATTGATCCATATTGTGATGCAGTATGCATTGTTGGTATAAATGCCTGAAAGGCCATCGATGTAATCTTTTAGGTTTGACAACAGTATGTGATCATTGTGAAAACATGACGTTATGATTGAGTACATTGTGGTAAAATGAAACACTTGTTAATTTGTGTTCCTCAGCATGGTCTCTATGAGAAAAAGAAGACCTCACGGAAACAGCGCAAGGAACGCAAGAACAGAATGAAGAAAGTACGAGGCATCAAGAAGGCCAGTGTGGGCGCTGCTGGCAAAAAGGTATAGTGACTGTTTTTTATACTTTGTGCCAACTCAGCAGTCAATAAACGTGTAGTCTCTTATTGGTTGAGTCCACAGATTAATGCTCAGTATTCCTGTGATAGTATGTCAGAGGGACATATTTATTTGTTGTCTTTCCTAATGTAAGCAAAGCAAGGTGTCATTTAATTCAGTGCACTTGATTTTCATTGCACACCTATTATTTTCCTATCCTGCTAATCTTTTTTTCTCACAACTTTTACTGTTTTTAATTTCCTTTGTCATCTTTCCAATCTTATCAAATGTTCTTCTGGAACTGTAGAAGGTAAATGTTGTTCCTAAATAGACTAACTGCAGTGTGCAGATAATCCAGGAGTGATGGATACTAGCTAACTCCTCCCTTCACACCCTCACCCCTCCACGAGAGAGCCGAAGCCTTAATGCTTTCCTGGATGTACACCGTGCATCCAATATGAAAGGATTTGACCCACTGATGATTCCTCCTTTTAACACTAATAATTACTGGCTTGACCTGAAAACGTGTTTTTATGAAACCTAATGCCGGTGTGAGAAGATCCTACAGCCAATAAAGGAAATTACTAAATCAGGTATTAAACGGGTTTGCGGGCTAAATTATTAGACTGTAGTATTGAGAAGCTCCTATGTTAACGGTTCTGTTTATTTAGATACATAAACATCATATCTTTTATCAACTTTTATCACACCAACTCTGTTTCTATTTGCTATAAAATGCAGACATTCGTCTACTACGATGTGTTTTTGTTATTGTGTCCAGAAGCGAGATCTCTTTTCTCTCTCTGAGCCTGAGTGTGAGGTGCAGGACCAGCTCTGCTCTCACACACAGACCCAGAGACAGAAAAACGCTCCAAAGTTTGGTTGCATTTCACTCATGTCTATGCAGACAATGCTTGTTGCCACACACGTAAAAAGTTGCTTGCTTACAAGGGCGGAAACACGTGCTGTCTCTCAAAACATTTAGCGAAAGTGCATCATGTGCAGGCAGAGAAATGCACAGTTTTCAAATGCTTAGCTCATAATCGATCTCTCGTTGCCCCATCCACCTCAGCCCACACACGGCTCAATAGGGATGAGACAATAATTGATTTTATTGTAGATCACGATAAAAGCAGAATAAGTTGATCGTGGTGAATTTCCATTATCGGGATAATCATGATTATACTCACAAATTGATTGCAGTTTACTACAGTGTCCTATCTGTGATGCAATACAAATATTTGTTTCTTCGTAATGTTTCGAGAAAAAAGTCCTAGCGAGGGGAAAAAGTTGCAATTTTGAGGAAAATAGTCTCAATGTTTCAAGAAATAAGTTGTAATGCGAGAAAAAAGTTGCAATGTTCAGAGAAAAGTCACAAAGTAAAATGAAAGGTAAAGTGATTCCAGTGTGTTGTGCCATTTTAAGAATTTTAAGCATATTTCGTTGATTATCGAGATAATATCAGCTCCATCTGTGACCCTATGTCCAGAGAGTGCTCTGATCTGAGATCAAATAGGATTTAAAGATTTAATTTAAAGGTTTTGCAACTTTTTATTAAAGTAGAAGCCACAACAAAGCAGCCAAAATAGTGATTTTTTTTCAAACAATGCTGTTGCATTTGCTACTTTTAATTTCTATACAGTACATTGAGAAAATAAAGCAATGATAATTCAGAACCGATAAGCGTATCGCTAAAAGTACCAGCTCGATAAGCAGTATCGTTAAGAGTAGTAGTATTGTTAAAATCTTAGCCATACCCATCCCTAGAAATAAATAAAAAAATCCAGTACTAATCTGAAACCTCCTGGTGTAGTTTTTGTTAGACTGGAACCCTGCGTACTCCTGTACCCTCTAAATCACTGGCCTACAGTCACATAGAATAGATCTCTGAATTACAACAGGACTGTTTAATGCCTGCGTCTGTAATATCTACAGCACAACCGGCTTGTAAAATATTACCCGTGATTTTCATTGGCTTGGTTCTAAACGTGGTACGTGACCTGTGACGTACAGTTACTACACATCCATTCAGAGATCTTTTCTACTCCCATGTTTCAGCTTTCTACATGTTAACATTCTTTTTTTGTTCCATCTTTTGTTCTTGATTTTGCTTCCCATGGATTGCTTTTGCAGAAATGAGGTGTCAGTGTGCAGGTATAGACTCAGAACAAGCATGGTGTGCCATTGTGTTGCACATCGACAGCTGATAGACCTGACCTGTGCCATGCATGTCGCACCTTACTGACCCTGCAGTTTTCCCTTCAGTGTTTCCCTTCTTCCCCATGGTGTTTCAAACTCCCTGCTAATAGTTTCCCTCTCCCCCGGTCCTCTGTCCCACTGTGTCCGCTGTAATGGACATATCCATTAGGCTCTGCCCACTCTGCCTTGACTCTTTATAATGCTTCTGCAGCCTGTTGCACCAGCGGCGTCTAAGTTCTGTCTTAAGTGTAAACACTAAACCATACGTTGAAACTAGTTAGTTTGATACTAAAGCTGTCTGTGTTTTGTTGCACCTCGGAGACGTAGGGTTCATCTTAGTTACACTGATCACTAACCAACATATGGCTGCAGAAAATGATGTTTTCACTTTCTGTGTCCAATCAGTGAAAAGCTCTATTCTTTTTTTTTTTCTGCAAATATGCCATATGTTTCTTATTTTATAACATGTGCTTTGTGGAGGACATTGGGTCAAATTTTTTCATAAAATGTACATTACAGTACAGTATTTACATTTACATTATGATTAAATTCACTTTTAAGAAATGTAATATTAAAGGTGTTGTGCTTTAAGGGGAGACAAAGGTGAATGTAAAAAGTTGAATAATGTATATCACCATGAAACTTACCCAGTTGATTGCTTACATTTTTTTAAATTACAAGTTTTCTTTTTTTTATTTGCAAGACGAGAGACAGAACATTAACAAATTGACAAAAGCAGAACAAAACTCAACAAAAAAAAGTACAAGCTCTTAAAATAAAGCTCTGTTCTTGATAAAATGTTTATTACGTTCTCTTTATACATCCATGATTACAGTGTTTTCTCTCGTAGCTTTAAACACTTTGCTAGCGATAGCGAAGAGGCTAACAGATAAAAAAAAAAGCGTTAATCATCAAACGACAAAAATGTAACGTTACATAAACTGGGACAAAGCATTATGATTAGGTGATAACTACACAACCTCTACAGCGAAATAACAACAGAGACGTGGTGAAACTGTCAACTACAACAAGTTACTCTGTTGTTGTTGGGCAGATTAAATTGTAGCGTTATTGTCGCCTATAACAAACACATACTGATAGCATACACTGGCAAACTGTCATAAATCAGTAGTTAATTAGAAAGGTATCAACCCTGTTTGCTTACCAAAGTGGCACAGACGATATTTATATGTAATTGCCCACTTATGTGTTATTTTATGTATGCACTAACCCTAACCCCAAAACAGACGGTATAATTCGCTGCTCCACATCCTCCAAATTATCCCACCTTTTAAAAACAATGTGCGCCATGACAACCTATATTACAGAGGACTTTACACCGACTAAAGATTATGTGTAGGGCTGCACCTAACGATTATTTTCATGATCTATTAATCTGCCGATTATCTTCTCGATGAATCGTTTGGTCTATAAAATGTCAGAAAATAGTGAAAAATGTCCATCTCAGTTTCTCAAAGTCCAAGGTGATGTCTTTAATTGACTTGTTTTGTCCAAAACCCCAAAATATGCAGTTTAATATGATATAAAACAGAGAAAAACCCAAAGATGTTCAGTTTAATATGATATAAAACAAAAAAACAAAAAAATATGCAGTTTAATATGATATAAAACAGAGAAAAACCCAAAGTTATTCAGTTTAATATGATTAAAACAGAAAAAAAAAAAAAATGGAGTTTAATATGATAAACAGAAAAACTCCAAAAATATTCAGCTTAATATGAAAACAGGAAATCTTCATATTTGAGAGGAAGAAAACCATATTTTCTGACATTTTTGCTTCAGAAATTACTTTTATTTATAAAAAAAATTGAGATTAATTGATAATCAAAATGGTTGGCAATTTATTTTTCTGTTGATCGACTAATCGATTAGTGGACTAATCGTTGCAGCTCTAATTAGGTGTAAGATTGAAGTTGTAACTTACACATACGTTGGAACTGTGGTGCAACCCTTAACTGTTAGAGCGTAAACTGGGACTGAGTGAGAACTTCAGACGAGGCTACGTTTGGACCTTCACACAGCTGGTGCAGCCCGCTGCAGATCTGTAGTTCACACATGTGGTGGATCTTAGTTTTTTTACTGTGTTGAGTGTGGGACAGCTGAACCAGTGTGTGTATTTCTCACTGAGATGTGGAAACACAAGTCATAACAATGTTTGTTTTTAATATAAAACTTCAAACTGTGATGCTGGGGTTAAAACTGTGTCTCGTGTAGAATACTATGTTAACATTTGTCTTAATTTGCGCTCTTTGACTTTATATTACTGAAACTGTCAAAGTGTGTTTTTGTTTTTGCTCTTGTATTAACGTTGCTGTTGTGTGTCCACAGTGAGCCCGGACAGCCAGGGAGGTCTCCGTGCTCAAGATGTTCTTGTATATTGTCATCAAATAAACTTTGGAAAAAATTGGAAAGAAATATCTTTGGTCCTTGGGTATATTCATTTGAACAACTATTTAAATTCTGATGCCTATATTCATTTAATATTTTCAAAATATAGCCTAAAAAGTATTGAATTTTGTTTACAAAGTTCTCTCCTTCGTACGATTAAATAAATACGTAACGTCAAAAATGAGAATTAAGTTAGAATTTACAATACACTTTGTGTATTGCTTTATGCTCCGCACCGAACTGTGACTTCTGCGTACCGTTACGCCCCTAGTATTATTATAACGTGATATTAAATTCAAGTACTTGATAAGTAATTATTTTCTAGAACTTGAAATCCATACTGATTTCCCACTATTACCCTTCATACTTTTGTCAGTATGGCTGTGAGGTGGTATTAAAAAGTCCCCCTGGGGGAACCCTGTTATTTTTAAATGAAGCTCCTATCTTTTTAAAATCGTGGCTCTAGAAAGAGTCTGTAGGTTTTGTGTCTGTAAAAGTCTGAATTCCTGTCTGTGTTTACAGCAGGCAGCTGGCAGCCAGGATTGACTACAAAAAGTAACTAGTAGTTTTTCTTTCAGCTGTCCACAGCAGCATGGCTCTGACATCGCCATATTGCATTTCATCCAGGGTGGTTTTCAGTACATAACACACAATATTTGCTGTCAGTACTTTTGGTTTTGATTCTGTCTGAAATTGCAGAAACTTGAACTGTGTTGATAGTGACATCCAGTGGTTTTACAGAAACATTACACATCTTGTTTTCAGCCGTTCACTGATGGAATATTTGAACTGGGCTTGGTAATGTCAAACGTACTTACTGGGATTATAAAGAACTTGTCATTTTGCTTTATTATGTTTTTTAAGTCTTCCTCAAAACATGAGGACCACTTTGAAGCACATTTCAGGCTCCCGTGGATCCTCAAAGTCTTAAACGGCATGGAATTCATCATTCTAAAAATAAGGCCTTAACTGGTACTAAAATGTCTTAAATCAATATTTTAAGTCTTAAAAATTCAGATATGGGAAGTGGGATTTTTTTTTTTTTTTTAAGTTCAGAATCATTTATTGCCAAGTAGATTTATTGTACAAGGAATTTGACTTGATGTCACGGTGCATAACAAGAAACAACACACCTGAAATATACACAAAACAA
>JAOVVB010000523.1:0-17441 GCA_028570985.1 Heterobranchus longifilis | reverse complement strand
ATCGATATGTGATATTCCAATGATGTTTACGAACTGCTGTGCAATAGTTATCGTATATTATACGAACAGTTCATGAGAATGCGCTGCATACTGTGTGCATTTACTTATTTATGGTATTGAAAAAAATAGGGGCGACTTTTTACACATACTTCCATTAAAAATGATTTCAAGTTTCAATTATAATAAAATGTTTGTTCAACCAATAAAAAAAAACTCCTGTTCATTCCTTTAAGGATCATTGTAAGTGGTGATAATAATAATAATAATAATAATAATAATAATAATATGTGTAATGCCGTATACCGTGAAGCTGTGATCTTTTCTGAGATGGTTATCATATCATGAAAATCCCATCCTGTTGCCTCATACTGTGACGAGGTGATGCACTCATGTAAAACAGAGAATGCGACTTGAGAACGGAAGGACCCGGACTTTCTTGTTACCTCTTGGCAGCTGAAGGAGACTTTGCAACAATTATGGCATTCCTGTAGTCTGGGATCTGAGGACAGAGAAACATTCATTTCAGTGCTAAAATATAAAAGTGACCACTGATCTTAGTGTAAATGAGTTTCAAAAGTAATTCTCTGATGCGCAGTAGAAGGGCATCGTTGTTGTGACTCTACCTCGTCCTGGATGTACTGGATGAGGAAGGGAGAAGCTCTCAGGTTGTCAACAGGGAAGCTAAAGAAGCCCTGGATTTCTTTCTGGTGGAGGTCCATGGTGATGATGTGAGTTAGGCCTGCAACACCAGAGACACATGAGTTGGTTTGGCTACAGAACTCATTTCTGCAGTGTTTGAAGCACATAATTACAGAGCTTCCCTGCATCATATGGTAGAAAAAAATATATTGGCATGGTATTCAGAATAAAAGCTGGGAATTATAAGTATGCAAAAAAATAGTTCTAAGTAACGTGATGCGCAATTTAATACATCTCCTGGCCTTTGCCTGACACTTAAATTATGCAACAGGATTTGCACACTGTCTAATTTGTTCACAGCTCTAAGTGGCTCTGTGGTGTGCAGCTAAACCTGCAGACCTACAAAAAACATACTAAAGACTGGACAAACACACACATAAAGATGGTTCCCACCAACTTGCACATATTTTCTCGTCTTTGACAGCCAGGAAGAAGCAACAACCTTTACATCTGAGTAAATACACTGGACAAAACTCTGAACGAATGGTCAGCAACGATTGGAGTTCTGGTCGTAGACGACGAGAGTCTGACCGATGTGGGATTTTTGAGACCGGGACCGATTTTAGAGGGGGGGAAATTCACCAATTACCGATATAACAGCCATTATAGTGGATTTTTGAGCTGGAATGAAAATAGACCTTTTCTATATGGATTGTGCACCAATAACTAAAGAATATTTAACAGTATTATACATACAAATTATTATATTGTCAACCAATTCTAGAAATGAACACTGAGAAAATAAAAAATAAATAAAAATACAATTTTCTAAGGGTGCTTTCACACCTGTAGTTTGGTTCATTTGGTCCAGACCAAAAAGAAAAAAATTATACATTGTTGCATTTTAGTTCTGGCCCAGTTCTCTTTCACACTGACTTTTTACAAAACAAGAGGAGTAAACATGACATCTGACTCGCTGATTGGCTTCCTGAACAGGGACAGCGGATGTAAAATAGCCTCCCGGCTAACTCTGGCACATTTACACTTTATGTTTTATTAATGTGCATTGTCCCTGTTAAATAAACCTGAAATAAAATAAACAGATTTTACAATCAGCAGATGGATGTATTAGTAGTTTAGCTTTGAAACAGGCTAAAATTACATATCTTCTATCATAAAATCATGTGGTTGATTTGTTTGCTTTCACACCACAAACACACGGCAGCAGTCTGTTTTCAGGCGGCCCAGAGTTCGGTCGTTTGGTCCGCACCAGAGTTCAAATGAGCTTTCACACCACCTCAAAACGAACCAGACTATCTGATGAAACGCTCCAGGGTTCATTTAAAACAGCTGAGGTGTGAAAGCCACCTAAATCGTTTTCTGGATTATATGTTCTGTAAAAAAAAATCCTGCGACAATTGTGTTGCATTTTCTTGTGCCAAACGGCAGCCACCAGCTTGCACTGAAACTTTACACAAACAGCCGACTGTTAACACCAACTGACCTAGACCGGGAACAGACCGGGGCCAACTCGGTCCGATCAGTCGTCACGACCAAATCAAATTCAGAAACGGCTGAAAAGTTGCAATGTGTGACCCTGTCTCAAGAGGACAGGACGCTTGTTCTATTCGTCTGTTTTTTTTCTGACTTTAATCTGGGCTTTCATTCAGTGGGTATAAATATAAATTTTTAAAAAATCAATAATGACAAAAGGAAATTACAACACACAGTCCATACCAGATTTCGCTAACATGGATGCGAGCAGCTTGCAGACAATGGATCCTCTCTTCCTCATCTTGCACTGCTTGCTGTAAGGGAAGTATGGAATGACCCCGATGATGTTCTTGGCGCAGGACGTCTTCAGGGCATAGGCCATAACCAGCAGCTCCATGATGGCCGTGTTGACATCTCTGAGGAACAACGCAATTCAATTCAAGGTATTATATTAGATACAGAAGGATATGGTGCTGATGGGGATTGATGAGTCAGCAGCTTAATGTTTGATAACACCATCCCATAAACAAACACTGTAAATAAAGTAAACACTGTCTGTCAAAGACTAACCTGTTTTTATTTCCATTGTTTTCTCACGCCCTGTAATTAGACTCCACCTTAACCGGCTTTTCCTCTGAGCCCTAACCCAAAAATAACCTTGAAATTTAATGGCTGTTGTAATATAGTTGGTCAAGTTGCAACCAAAACAAACGCATCATTAACTGCATAAACATGATCTAAATGTAAAGTTCTTTGCAGGAATAGATAACTTGCTCACAGGACATTTTAAATCAATATCCCCCCCTCTGGCTGGAAACCAAAACTCTGTATCTGTGGTGAGATTTTGATACACTACCATGATGTTTGTTATTTTGACGACGGGGGCAGTGTCACTACTTTAGAAAGGTGAAGAGCTGTTGGTGTAAGAGGATACTGTATCTAGCCATTTTGGCCTTGACAGCTTGTTGAAACCAGAGATCCCTCAGTGTGATGTCCCCTCCTGTGACCTCCTGTTATCTTTCAGAGCATTCCTCTCCGTCACAGCATATAACTGATTAACAAGGACAAACAGGACGAGTGTTGCTTTTCCTGTTTCACTTGCTGTAAAGGAAAATGTCATTTGGACCTCCCAAATGGATGCTATATGATTGAATATAAATGTAGAATAAAAAGACAAACATACCAGGGGTCATAGTACACAAAGTACAAATGTTTTGACTTGTTTCAGTTAATTGCACGGTAAAGTGAAATGCAGTAAACTGGCATAGCGACTGAGCGTAATGGCAGAGAGACATTTTGCAAACAATGTTTTGTCACAGGCTCTTAATCATGCAGATGCAATCATAAATAGATACTTAAAACCTTGTCAAAAATGTAGCCATTTGTCATTATAAAAGGAGGCTTATGCTTTTGCTATGTAAAATTATGAAGCGGTGCAGATTTTGGTGATAAAATAATCTTTGCATATAACAGCCAGTAGGGAATGGTATTTGCGTATGTAAATACAGGTAATTAAAATGTTTGGCTACTTGGTGGCAGACACAGACACAGTTGTCCTGGCTAACCTGTTATCAATCAGACAGATCATTTTTACATTTGATTGTTGTAACTAGCGCAGTGCCCGTTCAAAAACCTGCCTGTCCGGAACAGGCCGAATGTTTGACCTATAGTATTTCAGCTCGCAGCTTCCTGGAGAACCGCTCACACAAACAACTTCACACTCGACACTGTGCTTCCTTCTGAGCAATACACCTGCCATCACATTATTACATCACACACCCAAGTCTGCTCACGGTAAAAAACACCAGAGCAGACTTTACCACAAGGTAGGGTGGGAAATTAGACAGTATTATTATGATTATTATAATTATGTCACCATTCTAACTTGCTGTATCTTGAATTAACTCACAAAAGCCCCCCCAAAACCACTTAAATATGCAACTCAACTGTATACTTTCTTACTGTGTACATTGTACTACTATATTTACCTGACAAAGAAATATTACAGTTTATGTCACAGATTCAGTTTTCACCCACAAAATATAACAATTTAAATATAATGCATTATTATTCATTAAATCCAGTGTTATATTAGAATTGAAAGTTGTTGCTGTATAGAGGTCTGTAATACAGTCTTTGTTTGCACACACACTCAAACCCTCCCGAGTCCTGAAGAGTGAGAGTCTGCTGCTGTTTATATAGAAAGGTTCTATATAAAAGTTGAGTTGAGAGTTGAGACATGGAGCTACGTGCTCATTTGGAGTCGTGTTTCTGACTCACAAGTAAAGTCCAATATTTATTCTAGCTGCTTTGGCCTCCACGGACTCCCAAGAAAAATATCTGGGTCTTACGCTGACTAGATGTTCAGTTTTGCTCGCTGTTAAGTTGTAAACATTTCTTATTTCATGCCAGGCAGTGGCTTTATCCGAACTTTTTTTTGCTGAACAGCCGCCTGCTGGAAACGAGGCTGATGCGAGTGAACCAAACATTTAATTTATGGGCTGTAAAAGCGGCTGAAAAGCTCAGTAGAGCTGCAGAGTTGGGTGACAATTCTCTGAGGGTTCGTAATACAAATTGATATGATTATTTGTTATTAAGGCATCAAGAGCACCCTTGTGTCTCACCTGGGAATGGTCTGAATGATAAAGATGTCTTGTCCACGGACAGACTCTTTCACATCCACTCTAGTCTCTGAAAACAAAACAAAACAAACAAACAAAACACAATCACACATCATTGTGGGTTCAAGTGCAAAGTCAAGTGTGATGACACTAAACCACAGCTCATTAATCTAAGACGTTCATTATGGAAATGAGGGACCACGTGAGGATATTTATCAGCCTTACCTGAATTTGACTCTTGATAAACCACTGACTTGCCCAACTCCACACCCAAGCGCCTGGGGAAAAAACAAAAAGGCCACAGAGTTTAAAAAACAAAACAAACACACCTTTATATGTTCCATTAATTGAAGTGTGTAAATGTTCTAGTGTTTATTAGACTTTTTATTATTGTGAACAGCAGCTCATTGGACCAACTAAACCACAAAAGGGCTAAAATGACTAAATAAACAACTAGAAAATAAAACTATAATTTTGATAATCAACAATTTAAGTTGGTCAATTGGTCAATTGACAGAAAAATAATCTGTAGCTATTTTGATAATCGATTAATCATCATTTTTCCAGCAAAAGCACCAAACATTATTTGGTTCCAGCTTCTCAAATGTGTGGATCTGCGTTTCTGTTTTACATTACTGTAAATTGGGTTTTGGACTGCTGGTCGGACAAAACAAGATATTTGAAGATCATCTTGGGCTCTGAGAAAGAGGCTTTTTTGGATATTTCATAGACACAACAATAAATGTATTAATTAAAAAATTGTTGGGTAACTTTGCAAACTGTGCAAGCTATGACATGCAAACTTTGCATGCCAGAACTTCTCAAATGCATCCCACTGACGATAATAAGCAGTGACTTTGAAGGTGAACAGTGTGGCAGCCATAAAGGAATCCTACAAATGTAAGGCTTCGTTAAGTTCAGTAGTGTAAATGTAATAAGACTGTATATCTGTTACCAGCTTCAAAGATGAACAACGTCAAAACATCCACAGAAAGCACTTTGCACAAACATAGACTGAGTTGATATTGACTTTCACTGCAAAACAATCCTGTTGCATCAAGTCAAACTCAGAACAAGCCCAGGCAGTATGAATCCAGCTGTGCCTTAGGCAGAAAATGATGCTGTTAATTTTAAAACTTGGCTTGCTGACAGAGGTTGGCGTACAGTCAGCAGGGATCCTGCTCAGCAAGACAGGCCTCTCTGCGTCTGCAGCCTCGCCCTGCTGGCATCCCTCAACCATATATCCAATATGTGATGTAATGCCTTTATGGCTACAATACAATTAAGTAGACAAATAAAAGATAAAAGATCAAAGAATATGGGACATGTCCTTGAAGTATTATCTTATAAATTGCTTTCTATTATTAGTTATATTCAGCAAGGAATTCCATAATCTTAAAAGGTCCCATATTATGCTCATTTTCAGGTCCATAGTTGTAGTTTGGGTTTCTATTGGAACATGTTTACATGCTTTAATGTAAAAAAAAATTTTTTTTTTTAAAAACACATTATTTTTCTCATACAGTGTCTGAATATACCTGTATTCTCGCTCTGTCTGAAAAGCTCCATTTTAGCGTCTGTCTCTTTGAGCGCCCCTCCCGAAAAAAAGCCCAGTCTTCTGGGCCTTCCACACTCCGTCACTGCAGCCGGGGAATGACTGTAACGGTGTAACTGTAGTGGCACTTTCTACCTATATATAGTATAGTTGTGACATCACAACCTCATGGAAGTCCTCACGGCTCGTTTAAAGGCACAGTTTCTGAATACGGGCTCTGTGGATTGAGTGTTTTGACAGTATTTTTATAGCACTTAAACCTGCTTTATAATAAAAAAGACATGAAGATCTCACTTTTTACAATATGGGACCTTTAAAAATAAGAATGACTTAGGTTCTGGGGGTATAACAGCCCAGTCCCCACATGCACATCAGAGTAAATATTCTGTAGAGTATTCATTAACATTTTCTGTGTACTTGTGTTGTTAATTTAACCTTTAGCCCACACGAAACTCCCTATTAATGTTCTGCATTGTTGCCAAACAGTGAAGACTGAGAGAGCTGAGCTCTTTTTCACTGTGTGAGCAATGCAACTCCTGCTTGGCTGTCTGACAAGTCTGCAGGGTTGAGAAAAACATGGCTGCTGCCCGATTTCAGTAGGCCAACGACAAGAGTTTGCAGAGATCTGGGTCAGTGTTCTCATAGGACTGCAAACGGATACTGCTTTTATTTTTACATCATTCAGATGCATCTTACCTGGTTTCACTAGTTTTTCTACTCAACCAATACACATTTAAATGCCCAATGAATCACTACCTGGCTGCCACAGTAACTAATAGAGGTGTAAATTACAAGTTTCATCACGATACAATATTATATTGATTCTTTGGACAATTACACAATATTTGCTGTAGTCTGCCTGATATGATTTCGATTTGATTCAATTCAGCGGCCTGCGATCGATATGAGATGATATAATCTGTCCATTTAACACAATCAGCTACATTTATATCAACTCACAAAAAGCAACTAAAATATGATGACAATTTTATTACTGAGCTCTTCCAGATACAATCTATTCTTTTATATGAAAAGAATAAAATGTAAAGTGGGAAAATACAGTAAAGGTGCATCTTAAAGATGATATGGATCGATATTTTCACTTTGCATCGATGATATTGGATTGTCGATCATTGAATCAATATATCGATCCAGATTGATGCATCGTAACACCCCTAACTAATATCCAGTGTACATCCATGCCCTGTATCTTAAGGTGACCAGATTTCTGAAATAAAAACCGGGGAAATTTACAGTTTGGCAGTCAATATACAGTATAAAGTATCCAATGTTATTATGTATGAAAACGGCTTTCATGTATTTTGACCACGCTAACTGTTGTAGTGTAATGAACTATGGTGCAGGCCGACTGATCAAATTGGGTACAGAGTCTAACAGGAACCATTTTTTTAATTTCTAACGGAAAGATTTTTATGACAGGTCAAAGATAATTATTTGATGATATTTTACCATTGAACCTCCCTTTTTAAATAAAACAAAAACAGGACACTAGAATAACTAATTATTGCTGAAATATGGGTCTTTCTTCGTCCTTTTTCCAAACACCTGTACCGTAAGGAACAGGCAAACATCAAAACCCAAGCAGCAGCTGCCTTGTCCGGACACACAGCATTTTTTTTTTGGTTTTTGCTTATGGTTTGTAACTTGTCCCTTGAGGCAAGTAAATTTGTCTTCCACTTGACCTACATAAAAATCTGCTTGTAAGGTCGAGCCCTGACTGGTAATCTGTGATGATACTTTTAAGGGAAATGATGATTAAGGAAAAATAAACTTTTCAGACTTAATCAAAGGAACCCAACAATGCTAGAAGATGGCTGACAAATTTCCAATATTTTTGTTGGTATTTTTGTGTCAACATTCAATGTGTTAACATTGGATCATGTTCATGCCAATAAATGTGTAAATTCAGATTATTTTCAGGTTGGAAATAAAGACACTGAAATGGCAGTTAGGCCATAAACAGACACCAACTCCTAAAGGTGGTTTGTTAGGGTATACGTTGGTGTAAGTCATGTAGATAACCCAACTGTTTTTCAATATAAGTACATACACAAGCACCCACATAGAAATGAGTTGTCTTGCAATGCTTAATTAATAAATAACTTTATTCTTCCCTTAGTACAGACACTAACTGTTTTACTGCTGTTGTTTCTGATAGTACAGTTAACATGTAGGCTACAACAAAAACATGTACACTGTAGGTTACGGCCTTATTCACAATTTCTATTCATTATTTTGCAATTTTAGGAGTTTTTTTTCCATACAACTCACACAGATGTTGTGGAATATATTATCTATCACAATGTGATGTGCTATCACACCATCATCTTGTGGACAACACGTGACTACCCTATGATTTCCACACTATATACAGTGTGCGTGTGCGTGTGTGTAGCCTATAATTGAACAGCATTAAATTTAAAACAATACACACCCACTCGCCTCAGGTCACCTGCAGCTATGACTCCCAGGTGTACTGTCAGGGACATGGCAGGTAACAAAGACAGGCCAATCCTCAACATTACAGACATGAAATGACATCAATCATGATGTTATTGTACAGTTAAAGCACACTTACTCTGTGATCTTCTTGGCCAGCTCGGTGCCGGCGGTGACGGAGTTGGCAGAAAAAACACGGTAGCCAGCTCTTGAAACATTCATTTTCTTGTAACCATACGACAGCTTTGGAGTTTGAGAGTGAGAGACCAGCGACCTGTGACCCCCAAAACGCCTAATAGGCATATTGCTTCGGAATCAATGTGGTATTTGGTTACGTTTTCCCCAAACCGTGAAAATCGTCCGTTATTGGCCTACCTGAAGAGCAGTTTCCCCCACTGAAATCTAAACTATGGGTGGTTTAGACTTCCACCGTGCAGTCGCATCTTTATAAGTAAGAAAATACAAACCTTACTGAAGCTGACTGTATATAAACTAAAATAACAACGCGCACATGCTCCACGCGGGAGTAACGCTCGTGCTCGTGTTAGCGAGTCAACAACTACGGTACCTTCTCCTCGACCAGCACCACAAAACCCCCCGATCTACCACTAAATCGACAGCAGATGGAAAGCGGAGCTCTGTGTTTCCATGCGGGACTCTTTATCGCCTCCAGAACACACACACCAGGTTATGTTTCCAGGAAGACGACCTGGAATGTATCAAAAACTGTCTTGGGCGCTGCTACAGTGCAATAACTTCAAAACTCCGCCGCTAGCATTTAAATGTGGCTACTGTAAACTTTGTAGCAATGCGGTCGCAGCAGGGGAAAAACGCCACGAGCACACGTTCATTGGGTGGATGAAATGAGGGAGTGACTTTAAAGAGAACCAATCAGAGAGCAGGTCGAAACAACAGAGGGCGTGTTCGATATATTTTGGACCAATCAGTGCGTGGTATTTCTGTGACCTAAAATTAAAGCGCAACGACCAAAAAAATGTGGTGGTGGTTGCAAACTTGTTTTGGGTCGTGGCTATAAGGTAACCCTAGATTTGCCAAAGTCTCGCGAGACGGGTAAGGTCAGGCATTAATCCAGGCTCGTTGTTAGATTGGTATGGTTAGGCATTAACCTCGAATGGTATGGTTATGGTTAGGTCGTCGGGAAATTAGTCTCGCGAAAGTTTTTGCCCATTTTCGCCGTTTTTTGCAAATCTAAGGTTACCTTATAGACACGACCCTTGTTTTGCCCTATAAAAAACTGTAACTGGGTTACAAGTAAATCCTAAAATATGTGGACAGGATCTTGAAGTGTTAGTTTAAATTAATTTGTGTGCTTTATTATAGTTTAAACAAGCATCCCATAACCTGATCATATGCTTTTTAGCTATGTACAATCTGAATAAAGTTTAAGAAAAAATTAGGACATAGAAGCAGCAAGGCAATACACCAATAAAGTAGTCACCACAGCTTTCAGATAAATGTAGTGGAGGAAAAAGTACAACATTTCCCTCTGAAATGTAGTGGAGCAGAAGTGTAAAGTAGCATGCAATTGAAATACTCAAGTATAGTGCATGTGCTTAAGTTGTGCTTAAGTGTGAGATAAATGGCCTCATTTCTAAACCACAGTGGCTGGAATGCCAACTGGAGTCATGTGCAATCACACTGTGTAGTAAAATGAAGAATATATGGTGATGATCATTATGAATACACTGAAACACAGCTTACTTTTTTTTATTTGCAGAATAGAAACTTTTTTTTATATATACAAGGTATAAGCTATGAGGACTTGAAGAAAAATAGCATTTTTATGAACAATGTACAGGAGGTCACAGTAGCAAGTGTTATGTAATAAATCAGTGGAACATAAAAAAGTGCTCTTGTCATGAATCCCATGTTTATGTAATATTGCCAAACAGTTAACTATACCTACCTGGGTATAAACAAATCAAATTGAGGACAACTGATAACTATCTTATAGCAAAGGGACTGTAGCACACCTAAGATGACACTAACAGTTAAAAAAGTTATTTCTGTAATCTATAGAATATGGACACCCACTTAATGATTTGTATTGTTTGCAGTACAAAAGTGCTTACCAGTCAATATACAGTGGATTCACAGTCAGTAAAATATAGTTTTACTTCTATTTTAAACAAAATGTCTTCAAACTGAAAAAAATAAATGACTGAATAAAGCTAAAGTAATTAATATGGTAAATGCTGGAGGGTTTTTAAAAAACTTGAGCTGCACGATAACTTTAATGTAAACTGCTTGAATTTACAGTTTTCCTTAGTTGTCCCGTGATTTCTTTCATCCTGGCACCACCAAACAATGGTGTCCCTCACAGTGTGGACGGGACTCATAAAAACAGACTGCATGTCTGCCAGTTTTGGATCAGTGGATCACCACACCTAAGACACCGCACCACACCCTTTTTTGCATTCCATAGGCGACACAATCGCAGCGCTTTTAAATTATCATGCAGACTGTGCCCTGAGGAATAAAACACAGGGAGTGTCTATTGGGATCTATACAAGATCAGCTTTGTGCAGCTGGTTTAGACAAACATTGCAGCTTTTGAACACTGTCTGCAGGTTTATATCTTTGTAAATGAGCTCCCAACATTACTCATTTGTTTGGCTGTTGTGGAAACTGCAAATCCTGCATTACTGCCCTCCATTTGTTTTTAGTTATGTCACCTGGTCAATGACCTGTATGTACCAACCTACAACCATTGATCTTCTCACTTCCTGTTTCCTTGGTTTCCTTCCTCTTTTAAGCAGTCAACTATGTTTTTTCCTGTATTTCATGCTTTGACTTCTTTTAAACGATGGCATTAAAATGCAGGTGATTCAGTTTTTCAGCTTTTCAGCACCTTTTCTTTGAGTAGGTCCAAAATGACCTGCCTCTCTTGGCTCTCTAGCTCAAATCTCCGTTCCCTCTCTTTTCTCTCAGCTCCCAGACGTTCCCTCTCCAGAGTGATTTTACCTGAGAATAAAATAAGGGAAATTAAATCAATAATCTTGAGGAAGATGACAGCATAACAGTTTAGAAAACTTTGATCCTTGTCAGCTGACATTTATAACTGCACATATTTTCACATATCACATTGCTGATATATGTGGCATGTTTATTCTTAAAGTGTAATGGTTCCTATTTCCTTTACTTTAATTTAGCCTGGTTCCAGACCTCTGAATTTCTACCCACACATCAAATTCACGAAATTCACACACGAAATTTTGACTATAGGATGAAAATAAATAAGGTTTTTAGAGTATGCTAATGGTTACATCTTTAAAATGAATGACATTGCATCAGTAGACGGGACATGTATAAAATTAATGTCATAATAACTTCATCTGAAACACCTGTGACAACTATTGCAAGCATCCTGATGAGTCATTTTTGTGTTTTTTTAAATTGTGGCTCTAAAACGAATGAAACCCACTTACTTACTGATAAAAATAACAACATAAAAGGAAACCTATTACATAGGGTTGAATATAAAACCACACTACACTTAGTCTGGATTACTGGATCTACAGTGCAGGGATAAATCCTGCCATCCAGTGTGTTTCTCAGGCGTCAGGCCCTGTCTCTGCTATCACTGCTATCTATTTTGCAAAGGCACCATTGCTGCATCCGGGGCTCAGCGTCGCCCAAGACAATTGTGATTGGTTTACAGCCAGACCATAATCCAGTGCTGACACAGCGCTGCAATGATAGGATGGTAATATGAGACTACACTACTCTTTGAAAATCTTACTCCTTTGAATCTCCAGCTCCTCCCGGCGCAGGGCAAGTTCCTCCTCTCGTAGCCGTTGCTCTGCCTCGGAGCGTTTCTCCAAGAAGCTGAGAATCTCAGAGTAGGTCTGGCAGCAGCACTGGCAGGGCCTCTTGGCTGTGGGCGCCGCTGAAAGCTCTGCCATTTCCTCGTGGTCTTCTTCTGGTTCTGCCGTGACAGTAATTATGTGAAAATTTACCCATTTCTGAAGGAGACAGAGCAACATACATGGAGCTGGCACTTGGGAAGAGCAAATATTTGCTGACACATGCACTTGAACTTGAAATTGAGGGTTGGGGTTGAGGGATTTAAACTACGCTCCACCAAAGTCTGTATTTTGAGGAAACACTCACTCCCCTGTAGACTTCTACATTTCAAGACCATAGCGTGTTAATGGCATATTATTTACACTTGTTTTATTAGCTCATTTATTTTCTTCTGATCAGTGGAAATCACATACATACTATAAATGATATGATGTGAATTTATATTAAAAGTACAATAAACAAAGGGCCAACATTTCCACCTGCTGCCACAGTAACCCAAACCCTGTGGTGTAAAATGGATGAAAGTGATCAAATCTCTTCAAATCGTCTATTTCCTTAAAGATATTAAACATGCTATTCATTGGACTGCATCATCAGTGTCAGGAGTTAGAAGATTATGCAGTATTTGTGACACCAGTCTGGAGCACACCTGTACATCTTGGCAGCGTCTATCACTACACATTCATTTCTGAGTCATATTCCACAATTAAACAAGTCATGATTTGCCTCTCAGGTGGATGAAATGATTGAGGGGGAATGCCCTTGGAGGTAATAATGAATACATTTAGTCCTGTCTAGTGTTGTGAATCTGTTTTTACCTGCAGTGGGTGTTTGTGTGATGGTGATTTTGGGTTTGTCCTGCTCTGGTAGAGTTAGTTCTTCTATGGCTCGCTTTCTCAGTTCATCATCCTAAAAAAGACGAGGACAAGATTAAATATAAATTCTACAACAATAAAAACTAAGAAAATTAAATTATTAGCAACAGCAGCAGCAGTGGAAGTTGTAACAGCAATAGTAGTTGTAGCTGCAGTAATAGTGTGTAGTAGTGGTAGTGGATAAGCAGAAGGCTGTGGCTGTGATGTTGTGACTGAATGCCACCAAGAGGAAGAAAAGGGAAGTGGTCTGGTAGTTACACAGAACATAAAAATAACTGCTGATTGGATGTCCAACTTCTCTTCCAATGAAGTGACTCTCAAAAAAAAAAAAAAAAGTCAACTTCTCTGAATTGTAATTTCTGTCTGTAATATATCGTCGCTGTCGGGCGAAAACGTTTTATGTCCAAAACCATTACTTTTCAGGAAATGAAAAAAGGCTAATTTGAAAACATTTTATTTAACTATTTACCTCAGACGAAGTCAGTCTTTTTCATACTTTTTATTGGTTAAATATTTGTAAAACCCACAGACAGACATAAAGGGTGACCAAGAGCATTGATTTATGAAAAAAAAGACAAAATATGGAGATACAAGGTTTCCGCATGACAGTGACGATATATAAACAGGTGCTTCTATATGAACCAATTTAATTTGAAATAATGTCATATTGTAATTGAATTAGCTCATTTTACGCATCTCAACAGTGAGATCTCAGTTGTGGCACATGAAATGCTACATACATTTTATTAAATCACTTTATTTTGTAATTATTTTTTAAATATTTCAAGATGTGTAATAACACTGTGTTTATATTTATCAAGCAACATATGACACATTTTAACATAAATCCCACATTTCACTGCTGGGAATTAAAAGTGCCCGTAGTTGGAGAAAAACTTCGAACAGATAAACAATCGCCAACAAAGGCAGAAAAAAGGTGCATGGACTGTAGATTTAATTAGATACTGGGCATCCTCACCCTTATAACAAAGTGTGCAATGAGTTTCAGATTTATAGATCAAAATCAAAAGGTGCAAGGCAAGCTAAAATAATTTTGTACAATATATCATCTCAGGCAATATACAGTAGACTACAGCATTGGTTCCCAATAAATATGAAGGGTCAGGAGATGATTCATGAGACAGGAAAGAAGAGGGTAAAAAAGTGCTATATTTGTATTGTCTTTCTGGGATTTTTCTCCAAACAAGCGTTTTCATGTGAAATGATGGATACTTTTGCTTCTTCTGACCTCTAATGTTTATTCAGATGAAACAATCACATTATCACACTTCTGTAGAGTGCACGCCCCATGTAGGCTGAGTCCTGCAGCAGCCCTTTGTTGCATGTTGTCCCCCCTCTCTCTCTCCCCCCTTTCCTCTTCATATTCTAACTATACTATTATAAAGGCAAAATGGCCCAAAAAATAAAAAAACAGCTTACAAAGTCTGGACATATGCAACCCAAGACAAAGGGTTGAAAACTGACATATTTTAGGGGTCCCCCTCCCACTTATCAAAATCCTGTTTCACCACAACAACAGGATTTTTACTTTTTACAGTCCTTCTGTCCCTCTAAACCAGCTCAAGGGCAACTCCGTCTGTAAAGAGTTCTCAGCTAACACGACACTGACACCTACCTGGTACTTTGTGTTTTCCCCGCTGGCCAGGAGCCCCTTCTCAGCCTCCAGCTCCAAAACCTCATGGAGCAGATCTTCCTTTTGGGCGTACAACCGCTCTGTTCCAAATCTGAGTACACATCAAAAGCACACACACACATTAAATGTGTATGTTTCTTTTTGGTAAGGCAGAGCACACCTCAAAGTCACCACATAGTTCGGGGATATTATTTTGCTCCGAGTGACTGAACCAACCTGCGCAGACTGGGGAAGTCCTGTTTCTTGTAGTAGTCCAGCAGCAGCATGGTCCTCTCCCTGCACCTCCTGGCATCCACCTCGAAGTTTTCATCTTGGAGGGCTGCAGTGATAATCTCCCCCACACGGGCCCAGATCCGTCCTGACGAAGATAGATGAGTTCACACTGAATATCCCGCATGGAGGAAACAGGCCATTAACTGTGTAGCTCATGAATACACAGGTGTGTCTGTGTCCACAGGACAAAGCACATCATGTTCTCCCTTTGATTGAACTCTCTGCCGGTGATGTGATGGATTTCTTTTTGTATGACTGCTGAATGTCTTTACAAAACTGCGGCTCATTAAAGAACCCCTGTACTGTTTGAGTAATAGATTGTAAAGTTGATATTAATGTTTTAGATACAGTATAGCATTTTTCCTGGATTAAATGTCATCGTAGCACCACTAGAAATATTTTGACATGTCTCCATTTGTCATGCAGGAACTGCAGCTCTCTGCATCGAAACAGTATTTAAGTATTTTCAGGTGGATTAGTCCTTTAAAAACAGGACTAACCTGGCTCTTTGGAGGCAAAGGGGTTCTGGGCGATAACCTCCCGCAGAAGAATGATGTCATGCCGCGCTGAAAAACGCACCTGACGCTTTCGTGGGGTCGTGGAGGGGCCGGCGAGGGAAAAACCTGAAGATGGGAATAAAACAGAGAGTAAAACTTTCTATGAAGACCACATCTATAGTGCATTTTGAGGGCATTTATAGTAACTTATAATGCATTCATCATAATGCTTCATGACTGCACTATGTACAATGGAATAGAATAGATACAGCCTAGACCTGTTTTGAAACACAGTGAGGTGAGATAATAGGGCAATGGTTCCCAAACTGGGGGCCCGGAGTTATAAAAGGAGGGGTGCAGCGAGGGGAAATAAAAATAAATGATGCATGGTTCTGCTGCACTGCAAAGCATGGACAAGTTTGTGACAGGACTACCAGGTAAACATGAAGAAGATGATGGATCTACACCAAACATCACAAAGTGCCAAAACAAAGACAAGAAAATATGATGAGGCATAAAAATGGGCACACTGACTGAAGTTGCAGTCCTCTATTAATTACAGGCAATGTTTGAAATAAATTCTATAGAAGTTTGCAAGCAAAGGACGTATCTAAGAGCGTGGTGGTGTGGGTGCATTGTGGGGCGGCTTGAAAATATTTTTATCTACAAAAGGGGGGGGGGGCTTGCAGAAAAAGTTTGGGAACCAGTGGAATATGGAATCCACCATTCACACTGAGGGTCTGGTTCAGAATTGCTCTGACCTCTGACCTTCTTGGAAAGGAAACAAATATATGATATCCCATAATTACATTATGATTATGATTATTATTATGATGATTATTATTATTATAAATATTATTATAATTATTATAATAATAATTATTATTATTATTATTATCAGCAGGACAGTGGTTCCCAACCGTTTTCCTTAAGGGACCCCTTTTCTCATTTTCTTCATTAACTAAACCGACGACCCCTAACTGACATATTTTATGGATATTTCATATTATATTCAATACATAACAATAACAGTACAGAACAATTGATAGACTGTACAATTAATCCAAATAATGAATGCAATAACTGCAGGAAATTTGTGTAAAACAAGCAATTTGGATGAATTTTGAGCAGATTATTTCCTGTGAATTTTGCATCAGAGATGAGTTTTGCTGTTATTTTTAGGAACTTTTAATACAATTCTCTATATTATGTATTTATTTGAATTTGTAACAATCATACATGCTTAATAGGCTCATTTTGTGACAAATTCAGTGTTTTCTTCTCCCTGACCATTGTTCTATCAGCTCTTTGGTTGTTTTAACTGCATACTTTTCTGTTGCAGGACGAGACTGATTCATCTGTGAGTTTTGGGCCTAGTTTGTGTTCAGGTCTTCACCGTGCCCTTATCATGTGAGATTTTTAAAGTTTCTATCTTAATAATAATCTAAATAATAAATTAAATACAATTAAATGATTCCATTTTTTTAATTTTTCTTTTACATAAATTAATAAAATGCTGAGATAAAGGGCAACTGTAGGCTATAT
>JAOVVB010000522.1:0-32681 GCA_028570985.1 Heterobranchus longifilis | reverse complement strand
AAAAACTGCTTGTATAAAGCCTCCGGGAAATCTGCCCGGCTCGGAAACAAGAAGTCCGTGTTTCCATTCTCAAAGTCCCTTCGCTTCGGAAACAACCTCCGTGCTATCAACCTACACGCTGAAAATTACAAGTTTTTAAGATTTGGATCATGCAATAAGGCAGGTGTGCACTGTTCTTTCAGTGAATGATTGTAAAGATCTACAAAGAATTACTTTGCAGACACTATTTTGCAGATCTACCGTCGAGGTGTGGTGCCACCCAGGACGATTGTGATTGGTTTAAGGAAATACAAACAGGCCAAAGAGCCCCCCCCCCCCCCCCCCCTCTCTCTCTCTCTCACACACACACACACACACACACACACACACACACACACACACACACACACCTCACTGTGGAGATAGGTCTGGCAACACGAGACAACAGCAAGGTCACTGTGACCTCATATACTGTAACACATTTTTGGGCCATAACTGAAGAATTCCAAGCTTATCACGACAAAATTGCACACAAATGTCTAATGGGATTCAATTATGAAGTGATGACATTTTATACCCAAAAGGTCAAAGGTCAACTTCACTGTGACATCATAATGTCCTGCAAAAAAAACCCTTGTCTGGCCATTATTCATCGCCATAACTCACAGAAGGAACAGAAGGAGAGACATTTGGTCAGATACTGAACTGGTGATGCTAATCTTGAAACTGTGGTGACTGTTAAGACCTCGTGTGCTTCACTTATTCTGCAAGTCTGGACAGACAAGGATGTAAACTGCAACTTGACTGGATGGAGGAGGCCCACAACCACAAGGCGGTAATTCTAGTTTTGTTTTAATACGAGTGAAATGCTCGAGCTGCTGGACTGTGAAGCATCGTGTCTGGGCCGAGCTGTTTTGCGAGAAAATCTTGGCCTCTTGACAAGATGTGAAAGTCTCATCTGAAGCCCAATGTGTCTGACTTAATACAGTGACACATCAACCTTTCTGCAGCGCCACATCCAGTCTGCGGCCTTCTGTGTGTAGTTGGTTATCGGCTTCTCTGCATGAGGACAGTTTAAGACATCAATCTGGGCTCGGATTTGTATTCCAACAGTGATCTCCCAAACAGCACGCTCGACAACAGAGGGACTGGATCTATTAGTTTGCCAAATCATATTCTGTTGAAGCGAAGGCTTTATGAATAATTGATGGTAAATATTTGAATCTCTGCTGTGTGATTTTGTCTCCTCAGCAGCCTTGTGCAAAATATTCCCCCAAATTCAGCAATAATGACAAACATGATAAACAGTTGCTGTAGGTGTAGTGGTTTGGTTACCAAAAATGTTTCTCTCAGGCTGCACATCATACTAGAGCTGGACAGTAAAATGGCTCTTTCTTGGCCCTTCTTTCCCTTTGGGTATTCCTGTGATGCTGAAACAATTTCTCTTACAAACTGCAGCGAGGTTTTTATATTTCTCTAAAGTTGTTTTTCTCGAGATTGTCTTCTGTAAGCTGGAGAGCAGAGAAGTAATATGCACTTTTCTCAGGCTCTATTTCAGTTTTTTCTTTCCAGTTTGGAGTTTTTAAACCTTTTTGTTGATTTTTTTTTTTTTTTTTTTGCGATGGCTGAATATGCTTTTAAAATGTGTGTTGCAGTCGTGTCTCTGAACTCAGTGGATTCACTTTAGAGTTCACTGCGGAATCGTTCATTTCCTCAATCCCCCCGGGGCTTCTCGGACAGGTGACTCTGGGTGGCGCAGTCCTGCTGCAAACTTGCTATTTTTCATGCTCTTTTATGTACTATACTTTTATGTTAAGAATCACTTGTCTTGGCAGATGCATTTGAGTAAGCTAACCTTTAGTACATAAGTTAATCACCAAGTCAAACAAAGCTAATTATTTTGTAATCACAGCTGAAATCCCTGCATCCTCAGGTCCTGCTCTGGTGGGTGTCGTCAGGAAAGACTGGGCCTCTCAAAGCAGCATCGCCCTCTCCTGGACAGAAGTGGAACAGCTGCCCGCAGACATAGTGGACTATGAAGTCAAATACTTTGAGAAGGTAAAGTCTTTTATTATACTAAACTACTACTAATAGTTTGGTATTTTCTTAGACCATGTTTATACACCATATGTGTTTAACCCTTTGAACTCTGCAATAGAAAAGGTCCGCCAGTGCCTACATTTGTATTTTTGCTTATTGTGATGGCATATCTTCAAATGCTTATATCCACATTTGTACAACCTGAGCTAAACGGTTATGTAAGTCAATAAACCATAATAATTGATAGAAGTATTGAAATTGTGTCATAAATAAAAAATAATTACCAAAAATTGGATGTTTATTCATCAATTTTTACTAAATAAACACACAAAACATTGATCCAAAAGATTTCTGAATATAGAAACATGAACAAAATGTTTCTTAACACCCCATAGGTTATTTGAACTGCCATATTTCCTCAAATAGTGACCAGGGCTTTTATTTACCTCAACTGCAGAGGGAAGCAGGCTTATATTAGAAAGCAGGAATTTGTTTCTAATTCCCTCTGTTTGTTTGGACAATAACACTTTAGATGAGTCATCCAGAACAACAAGGTGTTGAAAATAGCATCATTATTCTTGAATTTATTAAATTAAAAGCGATGGAAATATAGATTATGCTTAGTTGGCATGCAAATATGACTTTCTCCACCCTTGTTTTTTCCCCAGCCATTATTTCAGGTAGGCCTTTATTTGTCTGTCAACCACGCCCCCGGGCCATTATTTGGCCACTTGATTTATGTATGTATGTATTTTTGAGTAAATACAGTATGCACATTTTTTATTTTTGAGATATGCTCATTGCTAAGGTGTTTGCAACAGTTTGTCAAGTGGTTTTGGACTGCACGTCACACAGTGCAACGTGCTGACTTTAAAGACAGAAGCAAAAAAGAATGAACTCTCTAGCTATTATGGTTCTTATTTTAGATCGATTTGAACAGAAGCATGTAAACAACAATCTCCCACGGAAATACACTGGCACCACCGTGGGTCGTCAGCCCCGTTTTGGGCCGCACGTCACGTGAAGTGATGACATCATTGAGAGCGTACAACATGATCACATAAAAGACAGATGCCTTAGCTTTCTGTAGCAAAAATAATGAATGCTCTAGCTATTATGGTTCTTATTTTAGGTCGATTTAAACAAGATCATGTAAACCACGCCACCCTGTTTTCTGTTTCCAGAGGGTTAATTGTTTAGTGGGAACAGAGGGCTGTATTAGTTATTTCTGCAGTGAAATGCACCCCAAGAGATTACATACACAGAGAACAATCACTGCTCACAGAACAATGTGCATTGTTAGCATACAGAAACCCAAACCTAAGTGCAGAGCATCCATAATGTGTTGATATCTCCACTTTGTTCACCATCTGCTCCGATAGTTAATAGGATGAAAATTATGCGTTTTGTGCAATTGTTGCTGTGATAATGGGTTTATGCAAACACATGTTTGTCTGTCCTGCCAAAACTTGCTTTTGTTTATCATCTCTGGCAATCTGTTTCTGCTTCTTTCTTTTTTTTGCAGGAGCAAGAGCAGCTGAGCTACTCATCAATGCGGACCAAACCCCCCAGCGTGGTGGTAACCGGCCTCAGACCCTCGACTGTCTATGTGTTCCACATTCGCGTTCGCACTGCTGCTGGCTACACGGCGTACAGCCCCAACTTTGAGTTTTCCACTGCAGCTGAGGGTACGGCGGTGGGGGAGTGAGCATGAGTGAAATCGTGCCTTTGTTTGTGTTTATACTGGCTGTGCTTGAGGGAGGAACGGCACTGATACTGTACTGATTTCCCGAGTTGGGAAGTCGTTATTCCGACTTCGGTGTGTTCACGAGCTTTAAGACGTAATGTGGAAACAACATGGACGAAGGATGTGTTGTATTTTATAACTCAGAGCGTTTAAACAACATGTTGAGAGCTGTTTCCAGTATTTGCATGACAACAAAGAGCAAAGTCTGTTCCAGACTTGTTTCTGCACCAGTACATTCCCTAAAACCACTAAAATATTGCTTTACCTCATTCATTATCAGGGTTAATGCTAATAAATAACTTTTCAGTAACACTTTATATAAAGGTCAAGTCTATAATACATTATAAGTGCATTCATAAGACATAATGCATTCATAAGGATTTATAAAACCTTTTATACATGTTTATAATCATGCATGACAAGTATTATAAGTCATTATGTATTATAAGTTTATACCTTCAACAGTGTTTGAAAGAAGACCTGGTCCTGGCTTTGGCATGAAGGTCTAAAGCATTATGACCGCAGAACTTATAATACATTATGTCCACCACTTATAATACTTTTTAAACCTTGTTATAAGTTGTCATGCATGGTTATAAACATTTATAAAGAGTTTTATAAAGCCTTATACATGCATTATAATGCCTTAATAGTTAATTCCCTAATAGTTATAACATAGTACCACATTACAAATTAATAAAACATTTCTGACCATCAACTAAATATTTATTTCGTCCACCATGTTTCTACTTAGCATGACGTGTACCAAAATCTTTGCAGACTTTCCAAGTTGTTGTTCCGACTTGAGGGGGTGTTCGCGTGAATTTTCACAGTCGGAAATTCTTTTTTTCCGATTATTCTGACACCACATGAATGCAGCAATATATTCAGTCATCCAGTTAGATTTGCGTCGAAATTGTAATGGGTATAAAGTTTTGTTGTAAAACAATGCACAGGACAAGAGGTGAGTTTTAAAGCCAGAGATGTGAAGTCATCTGCGTTGATCAACAACCTTATAAAACCCCTGGACACATTTTATGGTCATTCTTTGCTATGGATCAGTGAAACTCATCAGTGCTTCTTCAGCCATGAGCCATTTACTTAAATGTTTATAAGCTCTGTAAGTTCCGGATGCACACATAACGCTCTGCTGATTCCAATCCTGAAATATGCAGGAATGCACATCCTCCTCCAACATACACACTTTAGGTGATTAATATGTAGATGTCCACCTTCACATTCTCGTACTTCCATCCTGCAGTGCATCTGTCTACTTACACACTCGGATTGTGCTTCTAATGTGCCATCTTCTCTATCACCTTATTCAACCTGTACACTGCTCACTCTCACACAGCCTCATGTTCACCTGTTTTCCTACTTACCTCCATTTTATATCAACATTTGGAGAAGTCCAACAATAAATGGCACTTTGGATCACTGAATAAATGTGTTGCTTTCAGCAGATGTCACTGAGATGTCGGTCCATTCAGGAAAATAATCCCTGGCCTCTGTCTCCTGCTACCCCTCAGTTTTTGTTAGAAATAAATAGACACGCCGCTAAAGATAATGGTCATATTTGCCAGGCACTGATGTAATCAAGGAGATGCA
Source organism: Heterobranchus longifilis (assembly GCA_028570985.1). Lineage (NCBI taxonomy): Eukaryota > Metazoa > Chordata > Actinopteri > Siluriformes > Clariidae > Heterobranchus > Heterobranchus longifilis. The sequence continues at coordinate 27,307 of JAOVVB010000522.1, read as the reverse complement.
ATTATTTTGTAAACTTTACCAATACCATGTCAAGTTTTATCACAAAGAGCAAAGCAATTTGTATCTGAGTCATGAGGATCAAAACCTGCTTTTAAAGATACTTATTTTTGTTATGAAAATAATTTTCAAATTTATATTTCACTGTTTGCTCACAGGCAAAAGTAGCTTTTAGTTTGGTGTGTAAGAGTTACATAGAAAACTTTACAACATACCAGTGGAAAAGGAGAATAAGTCGTGGTTTTAAAGAGATTTATGTGCAACAGCTACATTTCTCAGTGATGATGAACTGCTTATGTATCTCAGTCTGTTTTTTTTCTGGATTATTACAATGCAGTCTGATTTGGGCCCTGAATTCAGAACAGAAGCAGAGCAATTACCAGAATTTTAGATGTAAATCATCTTTTTATTTGATTACTATGATTAATGCGGTTGCATTCTTCAGGTATGTTTAAGAAGGGAAACCTGAGTTGAGCATATGGATACTACAAACTGACTGGAGGCTTTAAAGTTTTCATTTCGCTACACAGAAACATAATATCATTTTTTATCCTCATTGTGTTCAGTAAACTGCTACAGTTTTTATCACCCAGTAGTGTGTCATTTCTCTGGTTTGATCTGTGGGAGAGAGCTGTTGTATTAACAGTAACTGACTGGTCTGGCTTTGCTTTGTTCTCTCCTCCCTCAGATCCTGATATCGCCGATCAGGGTCAAGTTCTGGTGGTCGTCACAGCGTCTGTCGGAGGCTTCTCCCTGTTGGTCATCCTGACGCTCTTCCTCCTCATCACTGGACGGTAAGACTCCCGCTGTTTCTCTGTGCTGCTGCAGGGCTTTCCACAAGACACCGAGTAGCCAGTCAGTCCGGGGGCATGCCCCCCCACAGAAAAAACAAATGTCTGTAAAAGCCCAAATTTGGTGAGCTCTGGCACATTCTAATGCCACTGTTCCATCATATACACTGATCTTAATTATTGCATAAAAGTTTGCCTCCTGATTGTAAACACGTAGTGAATTATTGTGAAGGAGAATTAGGCTTCTTGTGCGTTTTAGCCCACACAGTCTGTAAATATAGCTATTAATATTTAAAACCACATCCCTGACGACATATCGTGGTTAATGTATCGTTTTACTAGAAACATAAACACACTCCCATTCAATGAAAACAAACAATGTTGATTGTTTTTGCCTTATCCAGCCTACTGGTTTTAAATTTAACATATTAATACATTAAACCAAAAATAATTCTAAAATAACAAAACGTGAATCACTTGACTCAAATCATGTGAATCTACTGAATCATGAAGTAATTAATTGCTGTAAAAAGTGCAATGCAAATAAAGATAATTCATTAATTTGTCCATCCATTAAATTAAATTTTTATAATAAAGTAGCCGGCTGGATTTAAATGAGTAGTCCGCTGTTTGGCTGGCAGCTGGCGCTTATGGAAAGCTCTGGTGCTGGCTTATCATTAACAACACGCACACACACATGCACATGCACACACACACACACACACACACACACACACACCTCCTCATAATCTCCAGAGTGATGCTACAACAAGAAGTCTGTTAATGGACTCTCTTTTTGCAACCAAGCAGACACTCTTATTTTCCAATTGGCTGAATCAATTTTCTGCCTAATTACTCAGCATGTAATGCATGTACCAGCAGTTTGCTCCATCCCATTACCTTCCACAGGTTAGCTCAGACTGTTGTCTTCACTCCGCCTGTGGTTCACAGGGTTTTACCATCAGTGGCACTTATTAATAAACAATGAAAAATGGCCCAGAATCTGCTGGTAATTTGTCTGGATTTTTACCTAATTGTGATACGAGCTGAAGTGATAATCTTTGAAAAAGATGTGAACACAGAATTGGGAACAATGTGCCTCACTTTTAAAGATGGCAGACATCGGGCCTCGTGCAAGAACATTTTTATATTCTTATCCTAAATCCCTAAATCTTTATTTTGTGTTCCAAGTCGGACTCACAAAACTCTCAACTGCACAAACTTGTCATAAATTGCTTGTTTCAACTGGATGAGCGCATCCCGTTAATGACCAGGTGCACGTTTGTGAGATTTAATCATTAGCATAATCAAAGCCACTTACCCGTTCAGCTTAATTTGTGCAAAACTGTTTCATTAACAAAAATGTTACCCAATCTTATTTAAACTCCGCCTCAGATTAAACCATTATTATTATTATTAAGTAAACAAGTGTTTTTGTTTTCCTCTGTGGAGAAAACTCTTTACTTAACTGAAACAACAACTCAGAAAATTGTAAAAAGTGGAGAAAAAAAGACGTTTCCTGAAGATGTATGTGTAATCCATATTTCAACATATTTTGGGAATGGGGTGTATATTTCTTGGAAGATCTCAGATATTGTTATTATATCTGTTATTATTTTGTCTGTCCATAACAAACTTCAATCTAAGTTTTAACAATCCCTATCCTCGTTTTCACCTGAACTATACGTGCACAGCATTGAAGGCAACTGTGTGTGTGGCATTATATCCATTAAGTGTACTACAGAGATGTGGATGATTTTCATATATTGTATCCGGTGCAAAGAATGGGCCACATACTTTAGGACAATGCAGAGTCAGAAACATAACAATAGCTGCTTTATCTCTAATTTCTCTAAATATATCAATAACCTATTTTTCTTTCTTAAAACTGGATTATAAACTCAACATTTTCATATACATTAACTCTTTTAAAGTCAAAGGTTCAGCACATTTTAATCCTATATGATTTTCAAAGGGCAGCCTTCTTCTATATGGTTCGTACATGGGGCGATGCAAATTGGTTTTTTTTGCTTTGTTTGATTGCTGCTTTTGTTCCGACTCTCCCTCTCTGTGGAGCCTGAGCCTTGAAAGCTTTGAATTTGTGGGACTGTGAATAGGGTAAAAGCTGGAAATGGAAGAAAATAAAAAGGAGTACATAAAGGCAAGAACAGAAATTGCTCTAAAAGAATGGGTCATAGAAAAGAGGAAAATTGCTGTGTTTTTTCCACCAGAGACGTCTCTTTGCAAACCAAGAGGAAGCATGCTGTTAGAACAAATGTTCACCTTTTGGCATGAGGACAGTAAATCTATTAGATGTCACACTTCATGCTCCAGACTAAATTCTTCCAGTAGGAGCACTAGTGCTCCTTACTGAAAATGTTAGGAACACCAGCACAGAATTTAGGAGCACCACTAAATGTGTTAAACTCTAATGTGATGCATTGGCCTCTGGACCATGAAATAGAGAGGAGGAATCAATCGAAATATTAAATTATTGGTTCTCTTTTCATTCTGCACTGTGAAAAAACACTGATGTGTGTTATAATGGTTGAGAAAACCCTGGATTTAAAAAAAAAAACCCAAAAAAAACAGGGTATATTTGCAAGTCTGGGTGCTCCTAGTTATAAAATGTCTACAAAAATGGTCGCAAAATGCGACTAAATGGTTGCAGTCTGGAGCCCTGAGCACAAAACACTGAGAGGGTTGTTAGCAAAAAGAGAGAAGACGGTGAGGGAAACGACTGGGGATGTACAGGGGTGTTTTATATGTGGTTCTTACTCTGTGGTTCCCCCGTTCAGGTGTCAGGGGTACATTAAAGCCAGGATGAAGTCCGAGGAGAAGAGGAGGACTCGCTTCCACAGTGGACACGGTACTGTATAGAGTCTTTGTTTTATTGTGTGTGTGTGTGTGTGTGTTTGTGTGTTTTTAAAATTGCTTGTGTGGCTTTTCACACTGGTGAGCATGCATTCTTCAACAGACTGCACGCTCCAACTCCCAGGGCTTTAGTTTTGACACAAGTTATACAAAGAGCAGTCACAGTTTGCTTCGGAGTTGCAATTCTTTCAGTGCAGTTTTTGTCATGATCCACCACTCACAGTATGTCATACACCCGTTGTTGGATTGTGACAAAACTTGGGTAACTGCTGTTCCATTTTAAAGGCATACTATACAGGAACTGTCACTGGCCCCTCCTCCCCCCGGCCCAGCGACCCCAGAAGTGCACGCCACCTGACCAGAACACAGCCCGGTGCACCGCCTGCAGCGTCACATACAGCAGTGAAAGTGAAAGCCAACCCTGCAGTCGCTCTTGTTTTGGAACAAGCTTTGGCTTTTTGCCTCGCTATATTTGCGGTTTTTTCAGCGTCGTGTCCACCATTTTTGTAGCTTCTTCCTGGATGCGTGCTTGCGCATGCGTGAGGGCTGCACGCTGCACGCTACACGCTACACGCTACACGCCCAGTGCCCAAAGGCTGATGCAGAGAAACATCCCAAACACAGCAAAATAACAAGAAAACACAGGCAGAGGACAGGGTCTCTGCAGATACAGACAACACCACACACACTTCTAGTGGCTCATAAGTGATGATTGAGAGGGATTACTTTTGTATGAGTCTGATCGTTGTTTTTTCAGGAGAATCCAGTATAGTATACCTTTAAGAATTACAGGATTGACCAAAGTGCAGTTCTACAATTACAGATAAAAACAGGGTATTGATTGGCCCCACAGGGGAGGCGTAGCATTGTTGGGGAACAAAATGGTGTCCTGTAATTTACTAAGACAGTTCAGTGAGAGCTCTTGTAGGATTCGATCTGAAGCCTGCAGGGACACAAGTGTGGCGCCTGACAAGACAAATCTAACCATTCTATCGTCTGCGGGCCTGATTTGGGGATTTGTGATTGATCCAAGAAGAACATGAAGGAATGAACAACCCTGTCTCCTACAAAATTACGTTCCCATGCAACTAAACTGTATTCTCAATTACGTTTCGAGGGAAACGTTTTCTTTTTGTTCAAAATATGGGAATATTCCATCAATGTAAAGAGCTTTCATAGTTGCAACACCATTACGTTTCCACAATTCAAATGATGTGTCATTTTCGGAGGGAGGGAAAAAAGTGGGGAGCAAGAAGAGGATGACTTTGGACAGTTGGACAGATTTTGCTGCAGAATTATCTCGTCATACTTTTTGTTATTTTAACTTTTGCACATCGTCAGTCATCCCGTTTTCACAGCCAGTACAAATATGCATTTAAGAGCATTTTCTTCAAATATTATGAAACTGATTTGAATAGTTATAACCCATCCTCCCACAGTTTTTCCTTGTTGTCTGTTCTTTGCTGCTGTGTGCTGCGGAGGCATCACCCAGGCAGGGGATGCCAGCAGGCTCAACAAACTGTAAGAAAAGGCTTGTTCTATTATAGAACGGAGCTTAGACACCCTGGAGACAGAGGTAGACTCCAAAACTGGAATCTCTCTCATACCAAGCCTTCAACCCTCCACAATATGAGCTGACACAGCTATAAAGTACATTTAGTCCCCAGCTCATCTGCTCGAGGTGTACCAGGGGCGGCCTCAACTTATCATTTGTGCCAGTCATCAGCGCTCGCTGTAGAAACGTCCCCAGCCTCCGTGCGGAGGATGCTGAAATCTGGCTGCCTGCAATGTCTTCATACGCTGCTCTGGGGCATTTTCTGAGCTCTTTTTCTCGTTTTTTTTTTTGTTGTTGTTGTTTTTCCTCCATCCCTTGATGAAATAACAGAAACCCCTTACAGTATATTAGAAGCAAATACACCATTAATCACAGTCTACATATACAGTTGAAGCACGGATCAACTTCTCTCGCACAGCCTCAACACACAAATTGCATTATGTGCTTCAATATATCAGAATTTACTGCAGGGCTGTAGTCCGAAGATAACGTCTCTTTACGCAGGCAAAACTTGGGAATGAAAGATTTATTCTGCATTTTGAATAAATTAAGAAAATGACGACGATGTGGTTCTCACAAAACACACAAAAAAATGAATGGGTAAGATGATGTGTGAGGGTGTAATACATTTTTTAGAGTAAAATGTGAGACCTTATTCTCTACAGTACATAGATTTGATTTTGAACATGTTACATGTGTGTGTGCGTGTGTGTTTTACTGGATGCGATGCAATCAAGCTCAATAGTATTTGATTGCGTCATATTGAACAGGTATTATTATGTTATTATGTCCATCTTGTGTATGTACAAAGACATGCTCAATCTGATCTCCATGTTTCTATTATTATTATTATTATTATTATCATTATTGTAACATTTCTTCTCTTCCAGTCCCATTCTCTGGGATTAAGACCTATGTGGATCCAGACACGTATGAAGACCCCACTCAGGCTGTGGAGGAATTCGCCAAAGAGATAGACCCCTCGTACATATGCATCGAGAGGGTGATTGGTGCAGGTAAAGCACACACACACACACGCACACACACGCACACACACACACACACACACACACACACACACACACACACCAATACTGTTCGTACACAAATGTATACAAGCATTAAGTTATACTGTGTATTGCACATGTGTTTCCTGCATTTATGGCGAGAATATATGGAGGACAGAACCTGCCAAAAATAAATATATAAATAAATAAATTACTCGATAAAAAAATCTATTAATTAATAAAAACACAAAATAAATAAAAATTATGTGTATGTGTGTTTTTGATGTTTTCTGAAGCCTAGAATGCTGGCAGTTCTAATGTTAATTAATGCCTAGATTTATTTTTAATATTAATAATAAATGCAATATTAATTATAATTTTGGTACATATAATGGCATGTGAATTTATTTATCAAGTCATTTATTTTTTATTTTTTATTTTGGCAGGCTCTGTCCTCCGTAGAAGCAGCACAGGTGTAACCGGTGTGCAAGAGGAATACATATATTCTTATAATGCATGACTGGTAACCAGAGGTTATTTAGTGTGTGCTATTATATTTATCTGGATGTAATTTCCTAAATTCCTATTTAGGATTACACAGCCATATTGTGAAAATGTCCCAGTCAAGGTTGTCTTGCACCTGTGCTAAAGGAATGGTCACATTTTAATGCTGAGTAACTTTTATTTCATAAGAAATGTTAAACCTCATAAAGTTTGAATTTAACATTTTTACAGCCACTCTTAGCAAGCTGGTTTTAAAGTAATTTATAGTATTGTACCTGAGGGGAGTAAAGCCAGTGCTGCTGACTGTGAGTCATAATGTTCGATGGTTCATTAAATCCAACAGATTGCGTCTGCTGTTTATTCCATGAGGAATTATGAAGGTGCCTCCTATTTGTCTCATTTCTGTAACATGAGCTCCATCTGGTGGAGGCAGTGTGTATTTACAGATGTTTCTGTAAATACAAATCTGTCAGTTGACTAATTATTTCAGCTGTACTTATACATACTAATCTACATTTTAACATAGATATTTTTCAGAAATTCTTCATATGTTTTGTATGCAAACATCGTAATTAGTAAAGTAACTAGGGCTGCAACTAACAATTATTTTCGTTATGGATTCATCTGCAGATTATTTTCTCGATTCATCAATTAATCGTTTTGTCCAAAATCCAAAGATATTCAGTTCAATATGACAGAAAACAGAGAAATCTCCATATTTTACTTTAAATTATTATCAAAATAGTAATTTTTCTGTCGATCGACTAATCGATTAGTCAACTAATCACTGCAGCTCTAAAAGCTATTAGTAACTAAAATGTAGTGGAGTAAAAAGTACAATATTTCCCTCTGAATTGTAAGAGTAGAAGTGTCAGGGAAGGAAAATACTAATAATTTGTACTTAAGTACAGTACTTGAGTAAATGTACTTTGTTACATTCCACCACTGCCAACTGTGAATCACAATGTTTATTTCACCTGATTTCTTGAAAGCACAAACATACATTTATACTTTACAAAGAACAGGAAATAGTGATAAATCATGTATTGTTTCCATTTGGAAAAAGTCATATATGATATATGACAGATAGTGCAACCCCTTTTATGTACTATGTTGTTTTGACAGGTGAATTTGGAGAAGTCTGCAGCGGTCGGCTGCACATACCTGGAAGGATGGACATCGCTGTGGCAATAAAGACACTTAAAGGTGGCTATATGGAACAACAGAGGCGAGACTTTTTGCGTGAGGCTTCAATCATGGGACAGTTTGACAACCCCAACATCATCAGGCTGGAGGGGGTGGTCACTAGGAGTAAGCTCTATATGTGTATGTCTGTGTTTTCTTTCAGACTGTCCTCCCCCCAAAAAAACCACCCCATAGGTCGTTTGTACATGCAGCCATTACGAAAATCATTTAATGTAGTATGAAGACCAAGAAAGTCCGTTCAGGGCGGGAGGTGGTGGTGGATCAGCTGTTCGTGTCCCGTTTGAAAATAAAAGTCAACGCTGAGTTATTTTAACTTCAGATAACAAACAGAACTTTTATAAAAATTATAGTTCAAAGAGAAAATTGGAATTGGCAAAAATCGGAATCGGCCCAGAAAATTGACAACAAATGTACAGATTTTAACCCAAACCACAATCTTTTTTTAAACATAACCAAGTAGCTTTGGTGCCTAAACCTAACCAAACTGCGACCGTTTCTCAACATTAACCTCATGTTTAAAACTGCGACCGTTAGGTATGAGGACGTAAACCCGACTGTGGGTCGTATTTCCTGCCGGTAGAGGCTCTAATTTAAAGCACTAAATTAAAGTAGGGACAAATGACCTATGTGGTTGTATGGTTTGGAGGACTTGTTGTTTTTTTTGCATAGGTGTTCTCCTCTTCAGCATCAGTTCACAACATTCTTTCGTCTCTTTCCTTTGTTTGTCACTAAAATCTTGTCTCTTACCTTTTCCTCAGGCAGACCAGTGATGATAGTGGTTGAGTACATGGAAAACGGAGCTCTTGATTCTTTCCTCCGGGTGAGAGGAATATCTGTTCACAGATGTACTCCTGTTTCCTGAGGAAATATTGTCCTCCATGCATCATATTTGTCCTCTCTTCTTCTCTTTCTCACAACCACTGCAGACACGTGACGGGCAGTTCACAGTGCTCCAGCTGGTTGGCATGCTGCGCGGCATCGCAGTAGGCATGACCTTTCTTTCAGATATGGGTTACATTCACAGAGACCTCGCCGCTCGCAACATCCTGGTGGATGAAAACTTGGTGTGTAAGGTTTCTGATTTCGGCATGTCCAGAGTCCTCGAGGACGACACTGAGGCGGCCTACACCGCTACAGTGAGTGTGGATCTCACAGATATTACAGTTTATGTTCAATCTCTGCGGAGGCGTGTTGCATTCACTTGAGAAAATAAGTTCTGCTCTGTTTTTCTGAATTAATGAGATACTTTTTCATGGAAAAGAAAATCTGTTTTTCTGAATTAATGAGAAGTTTTCATGAAAAAATAAATTATGCTTTGCTTTTCTGAATTATTGAGATACTTTTTCATGGAAAAAGAAATCTGTTTTTCTGAATTAATGAGAAGTTTTAATGAAAAAATAAATTATGCTCTGTTTTTCTGAATTAATTAGATAATTTTTCACAAAAAAAAAAAAATTCTTCCCTGATTTTCTGAATTAGTGAGAATTTTTTCATGAAAAAATTAAATTCTGCTCTGTTTTTCTGAATCAATGAGATAAGTTTTCATGAAGAAAATTAATTCTGCCCTATTTTTCTGAATTAACGAGATAATTATCTCATTAATTTGCACTTCTGCAAATCTCCTTAATAAGCTTATTCTGTGTTATTATTTTTGTCTCAGGGAGGAAAGATACCAATACGCTGGACGGCACCAGAGGCTATCGCTTACGGAAAGTTTTCCACATTTAGTGATGTTTGGAGCTACGGCATTGTCATGTGGGAAGTGATGTCATACGGTGAGAGGCCCTACTGGGAGATGTCCAATCAAGATGTAAGCTACTGATCACATTAAAACTCCATAAAAGCATGATCGGCACAAAAATCATTTGCCGTCTGTATTTAACTTATTGATGTTCATCTCAGGTCATTTTATCAATTGAAGAAGGCTACCGTCTGCCAGCACCCATGGGCTGCCCTGTGACGCTGCACCAGCTGATGCTGCACTGCTGGCAGAAGGAGGCAAACCAACGGCCACACTTCAACAATGTGCTCTCTTTCCTGGACAAACTCATAATTAATCCCAGCAGTCTGCTCGCTCTGGTGAATGATGTGCAGAGGTGAGTATCAGTATATACAGACACTTTGTCATACTGGTGGTTTTGCATGTTTTAGCCCACTAACTATAAGTTGTGTAAACTTCACAGCACTATCTACAAAGTCTTGAAAGTTTGGAAAATGCTTAATTTCTTATTTTTATTTTAACCGTTATGTTTACAAGGTTAGGAGGAATATGCTTGAATTTCAATATACTCCTCGAAAAATGCTTTTATTTTCAGGTGTTTCATCTGCACAATCACTAATGCAAACCAAAAATCTTTTAATATTTGAAATTAAATCATCACACAAAAAAAGTTAACATGAAAAACTGTCGCCTGGATGTGTGAATTTTTGTAAACCTTTTTGCACTATTTGTTAGAATATCAAACCCAGAGGACAAACATTAAGCAAGTGTGGAGATCTTGAAAAAGATTCTGTAAATATGTGGTACAGTGGTATCACCAAACAATAACAATGTCGTTGTCAGAGGGAAAAATCAATAAAGCTGTAATATTGACTGTGATTGCAAGTTGATTTTTATGTTTGATTTCTTGTCGTTCAAAACCACTGGCATGGTAATTCAAAGAATATTTAATATTCAGATCAACAGTATGCTAACATGTCTCTCTGTATTCTGTAACTTTCTGTTTGTCTCAGTTTCCCAGAGTCCCCAGAGGACATGCCAGACTATCCTCTTTTCATCTCTATCGGCGACTGGCTTGACTCCATCAAAATGAGCCAGTATAAGAACAACTTCCTTGCAGCGGGATACACAACACTGGATTCCATTTCAACCATGAGTATAGAGTGAGTGAAGACAAGTTATTGTGCAGCTACAGTATCAAAAAGCACACTAATGGGAAACAAGCATCAAAGGAACAGGAAAAAATGGTAGAATTGTAATAAAATTGATTCTATTATTAAGCCTTTGCCAGAAATCACCTGTACAGTATTTGAACGTTTCTCTCGAAACATTACGACTTTTCTCAAAAAACATTTGTATTGCATCACAGATAAGACACTGTAGTTAACTGCAATCAATTCCTGAGGATATTCATGATTATGCCAATAATGGAAATTCACCACCATCAACTTATTGTGAGTGTTTTTAATTGCAATTTACGATAAAAACGATTATTGTCCCACCAGTACCTGTAACTATATTACTACTATTATTACTATTACAGTATTTTGTCCTTCTATTCTAAATATGGTTAGTGCTCATATTATCAAGTTTTCCCAATGTGCTTGTTGCAGGTTAACGTGACGTTCACAACATTATTGCATGTTTGTCATGATGCACAAGTAGGTCTGTTGTTCTTATGAAACTATTAATTCAAAAATCCTAAATCTTCTCCCCTTCAGCGACATCCGGCGTATCGGGATCTGTCTGATTGGCCACCAGAGGAGAATCATAAGCAGCATACAGTCTCTTCGCCTGCAGCTTCACCACATCCAACAGAGTGGCTTTCAAGTGTGAGACACAGAGACAGACTGTGTGTGTGTGTGCGTGTGCGTGTGCGTGTGCGTGTGTGTGTGTGTGTGTGTGTCTGTCTGTCTACACACTGAGCCGGAATCAAACCAGACTTCTTTGGCATCGTCATTCAACTAATTGCACAAACACCAGACTGTTAGGTGTAGCAGGAAACCACACGCTGCTCATGTGAGAGCGGCCCGCTACTAGACACACACGTGGTCTAGTTAACACACACTCATCATCTTGTGGATCATTATCTATACAGCCTCCACAACAACCAACCTCTGTCAGCGTTGGCCAAATGCGGTCTCTTTATTATCTCAGCAACTACTAGCATTCACTTGAATTTTAGGACTTGTTTTCTCTAGTGTCTATTCAAGTGTTCACCAATACCTCTTCTCTTTCCAAGTGACAATCCAATGGTTTCTATTGACTTTGAATGGTCTCAAGTCAGTTACCTCATGACCAGAGAAGATGCGGAGAGGATAGAAGGTAAATGAATGGTACAGTATGTGATTTTAATAACAACCTTTCCAGCTGTTTAATGAAACAATTCACCAGGAGTGAAGATCGACAGAATGGTAAATACAATCATGTTTTTTGAACTGAAGACCGCTGAATGTCAAAAGATTTTATAGAAATGTACGTTCTATCCTCATGATAATGCAGTATGTCTTGTACAAAAAGTCTTGTGAAAGTTGTATGTTTTATTCAGTATGTTTGTTCCTTAATAAACAACCCTATTTTAATACTTAGTTTTCTCTCAGACTTTAACCACCCCAGGCTCAAGCATCTATACCTCTCTTCAAAGTAGGCAGTTAATTGCTCATGCACATTCACACACACACACACACGCACACACACTGGTATCCATGGATATATGCTCACTCTCTCTCTCTCAAACACACAATAACAATGGCCTCTTAATTGTCACTCAAGAGACTGACATGTTTTCTGGACATGAAGAATTGTCAGGTGAGTTTGTCAAACAGGTGCTTATGGTAGGTTATAGATGGAGGAGCTACAGTGTGGAGACTTTTTTTTTATATTTTCATTGTCTTATTTTGGTCCAGCACCTGCCTTTAATGGGTGTGTGTGACTACTATGCATTTACTGAGGTTATAGATGAAAGGCATACCAACCTTAAAGAGCCAAAGACAATGGCAAAATGTGTTTTGTTTTTTTAGATTTCATGTGCTATACTGTTCTTCCTCCTCAGTAATGTGCCCATCTACCTAGTATTGCACCCACCTCATCAATTACCACTACACCACAGCCTATTGTCTATATATTTTTACTATAATTGTCCATATGGATTTACATAAATTAACTTACAAATAAAATTGCAGGGATAAAACAAAAACTGAAAACAATGGGTAGATTAAGAATAGAAAACTTGAATAAAATAATAGTGTGTGTGTGTGGGGGGGGGTCATAAAAGGGGAAATGTGCATTACTGCGCAGCAGCTGGATTCTCGCGATATCACGCGAGAATCGCGGAACAACTTTTTATTTCTTTTGTTTTTTGTTTGGCCTGCAGGTGGCAGACTTGAGTCAGCACACTGGTCTCCCAGCAACACAGTGTAAATAACTATTTCTGTTGGCTAGTAGGGAGCATTAGAGTAGAAGAGAAATGAATGAAACGCTGGTTTGACCCTGGTCATTTAATGAGCTAGCTTAAGGAGTGTATAGTGCATCCTGGAAGCAAGACCCTAATTACAGGTAAAATCCAGCTCTACAAAACTGGGAAAGGATAATACAAGCTAATGTTATCGACTAGCTATCGCGTTAGCTCTAACTATGACATTAAGCTAAGTTAGGTTTCAAACATGTTTAGCTAACGTTAGCTTCCATGCTGCCTCGTGTTTGTGTTTGTGGCTGTATTGTAAAATTGGCGATATAAAGTGCGACAGAGGAATTGTCTAACGTTACTGCCCATGTAGCTAAACCCAGCAAGCTGAAGTAATTAACGGCTAAACGTTAGCTACGGCTAGCGTTAGCAACAGTAACAACAAGAGATTAACTAAATAGCTGTTAGTGAATGTTAATTACGTTAACGCTGGAACCTAAGAGCCCTCTAAGCACGTTAGCTGAAGCTAACGGTTAGCGAATAAAAGCCGTCGAAATAATAATGTGTGTTGATAGCTGCAATGAGCCGTTGCTCTGTAGCGTTAGCCAATAAACATGAACGTCTTCAACGTCAACATTAAATTAGGTGAAATGGCTTGTTAGGAGAGGGTGAATGTTATGCCAGTTAACTATGCTAAATGGTCTCAGGGAAAACGTAAGTTGAACAGGTTAACGTTACGCAGTGAGAATTTAAATTTGTTTCCCAAAACATCATGTTTTATGGTTGTTATTAGGCCGTATTGGGTGCATGCAAGTAACGTTATACTGTATTGATTCCGACTGGAGCTCCCAAATAGGAGATCAGTGCAGACACATATTTTACCTTAGCAAGAAGTCAATATATGTGTAGAAGTGCAGACATATGTCTCTCTGGTGTCTGCTGGTAGGTGCTGATGTAAACCTCTAAGACAACTATACTGCAATATGTGCAAGAGACGATGTTACCATCTAACGTTTTTCTTTTAGATCAGACAGGCAGCTGATGGTTGCTGGCTAGCCAATGGGGCTGTTTGACAAGTTGGCAGCATGGCTGGGCTTGAAGAAGGAGGTGAATGTGTTGTGTCTGGGTCTGGACAACAGTGGAAAAACCACCATCATCAACCAACTCAAGCCCTCTAATGTAAGTCTGCTCAATGCTTTCTACAGTGATGTTGCAAATGTAGGAGTAAGATAGAATTATAGTGAATTTCTGACATAACTAATGTCAGAAGTGTTATTCACTGACACAGATGCACGTGTGATATTCATGTATCTACCAAATTAGTAATTACAGGAGTTGCGCACATCTATATTTCATATTACTGCCTTTGTTTTCCTATAATTATCCAAAGACCACCTGTGTATGATGAACTGGCAAGGCATTTAAGACATGTTTCAAATCTGTACTCCCTATTTTTATTTACAATATGTTGCATTTTGTCTTCCAGGCCCAGGCACAAGACATTGTCCCAACCATTGGCTTCAGCATAGAGAAGTTCAAGACATCCAGGTAGCTGTTCATCATAAAACAACATAAATTGGACATTTAATAAAATTGGTAGTCCAAGAAATGTTATTTCATCTTCTAGTAGTTGCACATTTCTGTCTCAAGTAAATTCATATAAGGTTGGCACTATTCAGATACATTATGCTATGTTTTTATTTTACCCTATACAATCGCAATGAGTGCATTAAGGTCTTTTTTTTTTCTTGTAGTCTTTCCTTCACAGTGTTTGACATGTCTGGTCAAGGAAGATACCGAAACCTTTGGGAACACTACTACAAGTGAGTGTGCCAGAGCTACAAAAACACCAATCATATTTGCCATTTGATATACTATATATATTAATTCCTGTGATCTCCTTGTGTTTCTCAGGGAAGGCCAGGCTATCATATTTGTCATTGATAGTGCAGACAAACTGAGGATGGTAGTAGCCAAAGAAGAACTGGACACATTACTAAACCATCCTGGTACGCTTGTGTACATTTTTTTAAATCTCTCTATTGCATTTTTGAAGTGGGGTTGTATGAGGTACTTATCCATAGTCAGGGTATTACCTACAGTAGATGGCGGTCGGCACGCCTCCAGTTTGGAGAAGCGGACAGAAGTCCCGTTATATCACTCTCTTTAAAGCCACAAGACTACCTCACAGCACACGGGAGTTGCTGGTCTACCGCACAAGAACACAAATAAAATTCTATTTATAGCACTAACTTTCTGACATCATCGCTCTCACTCTCACTACAGATATTAAACACAGGAGGATCCCCATCCTGTTCTTTGCAAACAAGATGGATGTCAGGGATGCTCTGTCTTCTGTCAAGGTCTCACAGCTGCTCGGTTTGGAGAACATCAAAGACAAACCCTGGCACATCTGGTATGAACATACATGCACACCTTGTTCCATACTAGTATGCCGGGATGTGAAAATGTATTTCAAGTTTATGTTTTTGCTTTTTTTTAATATGTTGTGTTGATTTGTTTCAGTGCCACAGATGCTCTGAAAGGAGAAGGTTTACAGGAGGGAGTCAACTGGTTACAAGGTATGATGAGAGTTCATAGTGAGAGTGGGAGTGGGAGCGTAATAATGTGCTGAGTGTAGAATACATGTATATCAAATCACCTTTCACCTACATTTTAAGGCCTTTACACTGACTGTTTTTTTCCCATGCTTTTAATTTGCATGTCAATGTGTTTTAATGCATATCTGTGTATGACTGAAAGATACACTGTCTGCACCTTGTATTCACCTGTAAAGTGTAGTCTGTTCCACTACGTCAACAACATAATTTTCTTTTCTTTTTATTATGTTTAATGCTCTCATTCAAATCCTTCCATAGATCAAATTATGCAGTGAGTACTGGGTGTTTTATAAGTGTTATTGTGTAGTGTGTTATTTATTGTGTTCCTGCATAGATTTTATTTAAAAAAAGGAAACTTCCCTACTTTTTCCTTACCATGTTTACTGTGTTATTGTGACTTTAGTCTTGAAGTAGCTGAGTGAACCACAATTCAGTCTCATTCACAACATTTATTTTATAGAAACTTCTCAACCTGCTCCTGTAGTGTAATCCATTTCTCCACTGTTGATCCACATGCTCAGTTTATTGGTCCCCTCCATTGTGAGAGACAGTGGTACATAATACATAATCATACACATACACATCATTTTTTTTGCTTTTTACAAACCTTGCTGTATATTTTGCTGATGAATGGCATTTCTCACATTTTTCCAGATCAAATCAAAACAATGAGAACGTGAGGCCATGAGGATGGACGCACCGGAAGTAGCAGCATCCGTGGAAGTCTTTTATAAAAGACGGGATGACCCTGTTTTCGGAGGTACCATGGGATAGTAATGTTTTTAATGGGGTATTTAGATGGTTCTTGGATGCGTGTGGTTTCTTTCGAAAAATTTCTGATTTGATTCTCCTGCTACCAGTAATAACAAAAGTAACAAATTCTTACTTTTGCATACAAGCGGTATGAGTTTAAACTGATAAATATAGCTGTCCGAAATTTTGGAAAATTCTATTTCCACTGATATTATCCCTCCCATTTCTCAATATCTTTGTGTAACAGACTCACAGGGATCATGATGAACTATAGCTGCACTTCATTTTAGGGAGCATGAATACCCAGGATGTCTTGTAGAAAAGACATATAGGGAATGGGAATGTGACGTCATCGACAGTAATTCGGCCATTAGTGAAGGATAAAGGGAGAAAGTGCCATCTGCTCGCTGTTTACTGCAAGTGTCACAAAGAGCTGCTGAACTAACAGAAAACACTACATAGTAAATAACATTCAAAACACCAAATGTAGTATACATATTATGCACTCGGACACATAGATAGGCTAGCGTTATGTGTTTATTTTTGCTGGCTAATTATGCATGGTTAGACAATGCATTTTGTTAGCATTCTGTTAGCATTACATTAGCTCACTTATCTTTGTCCGGATGATTGTGTAGTTGCCATTTGACTTGTAGATTTGAAGGTACTGTATCCACCCATTTGTAAACTGGACATGGACCTCCAAAGATTAATATGTTTAACTGCTGACAGGTGTACTAACACCAAACATCAGATAGACGCAGACATCACTGACATCATGGGTAACAAGCTGTTAAGGATCCCATCAGGATCAATATCATTAATTAACTTCTATTTTGTAGTATAGCGCTATTTTGCTTGTCGAGAGCTTGTCTTTATATGGGAAATTGTCTTCCACGCCTACATATACATTTCTGATGATGAACGATGTACAGTGATTAGACCTGTGACAGCTACCGTCTAGATTAGATTAAAACTTTATTAATCCCCAGTGGGGAAACTAATTGCCACCACATCAACTTATACAGACAACAGATAATATCGACACAACAATTACAGTACAGAACAAATACACAGTACAACAAATAAATAACACCATAATAAAGAGCCCTTTGAGACATGATCAACAGCTAAAATGACGCAAAATCTAAAAACCACATCTAAAAGTGTACTATGTAATGTCTATGTAATACTTTATCCTTCTTCAAAGATGGCAGCTCTGGATGCTCCGTGATTCCCATTCTCTATTGTTGGGTTTGTTGTTTTGTATGTTTTAGCCCCTCAACTATTCCCTCTGTCCGACAAATTCCCTGAAGAGACGACCCGCTGGCTGATTCAGACTGGCACCACATTATTATACCAGTGAAGTCTTTTTCCATTTGTTCACTGGCTCACAATAATCAGTATTAGATAATGTGTGGCCTTATGTGCTCATATTAATTTCCACTGCACGATTACAGCAGGGGATAAATGCTCTGAGCTGCAATTTTCTGGCCACTGTTTAAGAGCAGGTGAGAGTCTCTGCCGGTCTTAAGCCTCCATGCATCAGATGTAATTATAAAAACCTTGTAAAGTGCGTGCGATCTGTATGTAATGGGCTAATACATACAAAATAACGTGTAAGAAAGGTCCTTTAGAAGTTGTTTCCAACTCTGAGAAATGCCAAATGCTCCATTCTTTCTATTTTTTCCCCATATGTCTCTCAGGGCCTCTGTAGATACATTATTATTTGTGATTGAAGTATCACAACAGTTCACTTAACTATCATTCCATTTTTTGGTATTTGTTTTAATAAATACCAAAAATGTCCATGCATTCCAGTGCACATCGCCTTTCTCAAACTTGCGTACATCTCACCGTCACATTAAAATCAAGAGTTACTATATCTTTACTGCAGCCAATACTTTGTGCTCATGTTTGATTAATGTTGCTCTTTTTTGAGTAGCAGTGAAAATTATATTTTTGCTTATTGAAGATGAAATGTTTTCCAGGACCCAGTAGATGTTGTTGTACATATTGTGATCATGTATAGTTAACTTAGCTGTGATAAAATGACATAAAATGAATGTCAAGTTAATTAGTTTGCTTCAAAATCAAAACTTTACAAAGCGATTTTTCAACCAGTGTTTTTATCTTTGCCTTATTTCATTGCTCAAAGGAAAAAAAAATGTAACCAAACAAATGGGTCATACAATGTACTCAATGGTACTTCAGTGATTCAAAGGCAGACAACTGAAAAGAAAAATCATCTGCTCCGTCTGCACACAGTTTTTAATGCAAGCCTTTGATCATCTTATTTAGTCTCCGACTGAAAGCTTGCATTAAAAACTATTTCTGTACAGATCAGAGTGTGTGCTTGTTTTTTTTTTGTGCATCACCGTATATACAGCTGTATTAGCAAATGAGAGGTGTTTCACTGTTTTTGAGTAATTTCAAGGCAAAAAGGAACAACTGACAAAAATGTATGGTCAAATATTTAAAATAATAGTGTTTTATTTTGTATACTCTGTGGTACCATGTTGATAAATGTCTCATCTGTAGACCTTATTCTTAGTGCTATCTCAAATTACAGAAACTACAAAAACGCCTTGTAACACTCCAAACATTATACCCACAAAAATGATCAGGATAAAATCACTAACGGGTGTCCTTACAGTCCTGTTTACTTTCAGGACTGTACCATGCAGCACTATACAGCAAATCTAGCATGCTTGATTGACATTAAGGCAGGATTTTGTTCATGGTTTAAAATATTAACAGTAGAATGTATTACCAGAGTGTATGAGGTGCATAGGGCAAAATGATTCCTATTGTTTCTTGTTTTTAAAGGGGATCTATTATGCTCATTTTCAGGTTCATAATTGTATTTTGGGTTTTTTCTAGAACACGTTTACATGTTTTAATGTTCAAAAACACATTATTTTTCTCATGGCTGCTGCACCTGTGTATATAAAAAAAACAATCATAATCCATTATTTCTTTCTTCCTGTAAAGTTGTGCCAACATAAGCGAATACTCACCGATTTCAACCAATAATATCTCGACATCCACCCGTCGATCAATCTGCAGCTGTTAGCAGTTAGCAGCACAGAGCTAACATTAGCTAGCAACAGCAGTGACAACTGATATATACGAGTGACATCGGTTGTGACGGTTGTGATTTTCACACGGCCCTGTGTCACAGCAGCACGGGCAGTAATAGCGCCGCCACAGCTGCTGGATGATATTCTGTTTTCCTGGGAAATCTGTCACCTCAGGGAAGCTAAAGGCACTCTAACTTCTGTTTCTCAACTTTAAGCCTCCCTGTCGAAAGAAAAGCCCAGTCTCTGATTGGTCAGCGTTTCCGAGTCTTCTGCATCTGTGCTTTCGTCGTCTCTGTACCAACCATCATTGCAGCCGAGGAATGACTGTAACGGAGTATCGCGACACTTTCTACCATGAAAAATCACCAATAAGGGCTTATAAACCAAAAACTACACAATCAAACATGTTCCTGCAGGAATGTGATCCAAAATTACAATATAACAATATCAGCAACCAAGATGACAGGTTTCCCTGACGTTAGCATGTAGCTACAGTGTGTCGTGGCAATGAACGCTTGGTGAGCTTTGTAGAAATCAAGATGTGGAGACAAACTGTCTTCGTGGTTATTTATTTCTTGTTCACAGAATCATTCTATTTCAGCTGAAAGGGCAGAGGCTCACAGCGAGGTGTATTGGGTGCGTCTGACAAAGAGCAAGGTCACACAGTGAGATTTATACTCAAATATTTCGTGGGGAGAGCAGGACAGGAGACATTCTGCCCGAGCTTGATGGCTAGATAACAGTACAATCAGTTTGGGTCTGGTCTGCTCCTGCCTCACTCCTACACAGTAGAAGAGAAACATATTATAATTAACATAAGAAAGCACAGAGTGTACCGACTCTCTGTCTGAATAACATTATTGAGTACATAAAGTATAGGACATGCTGTGCATTTAGCACAACTAATGATTAATAAAGTATAACAAATAGATATAAACACAGTAACCTGCCTGGAGCAGATGACCATATAAAGAAATCAGAGGTTTTTGCTCACAGGGATTACTTTTACATACATTTACTTACTTATCTGATACTTTGGCCACATTTAATATGAACATCTGACACTGTAATATATATACAGAAAATAAGGAAAAGCATAATAGGTCCCCTTTAAGTTGTGAATAAATGAAAAGTCAAATCATGGTTGTTCATTTCAGCAGCTTTACTAACCAGAGAAATCTTCACAGATACATTTCATGTTGAGCAAGTTTTTAAAAAAAATGTTGTTCTGGACAAGAAACACAAGCAGAACGTTCTGCTTTTGTTGCTATCATTGTTACATCCTGAAAGTTGTATAGCATTGTACTGTAATGTTTTCTATGCAAGGAGACATTTCCAGTGAAAAGTCGTCTGTGTAACTTTCAGCCCACTCATATCAGTGTCCCCATTTAGACACTGGGGGACGCCCAAGTCCAAAATATTCAAATCCTACTCATAGTGGCTTTAAGGACACCACATTGATTTATTTCTAACTGTAATAGATTTCAGAGTGATGATTTACTGGGACAAGTTTCATATCTTCCAGACACAAATCAAGGAGAGGGTTTTTTTTTGTGAGATCATGTTTCATATATCCTCCAGACATCTAAAACAAAGACCCTCCGAGCACAAGTTCACTTTAGCATCAGAGACGTCATAGTTTATTATCAAATGTTGTTTATTACATTGTATGTGTTAATTTTCAAAGAATAAATGCTGTGGAAAATGAGTGTCGTTTCATGATTTGGGAAATAATGCCACTGCGGTGGCTTCATCATACGTGTCTCATGTTATCTTCTCTCTCCGTGTGTCTCGTCTCCACGCGTCTCTCTCACAAACATCTTGAGCGCTGCCAGCAACAGCTGCTCATTAAACCGCCAGTCCTCGAGCACTGAAGAATTTATTTGGTTAAAAATAAACATTAATTTATACAGGAGGATTTGTGTTATTAGTCTTCGCAGCACGACAGTTAATAGCTGTATCCATATATTGACATGATTATGGAACATGTGTGTGTAATTAGTATCATCAAGCCACAAACACGGAGAGGCTCCGCTTCAGTGTTTGGCTTGAACAAGTGTCGAGGTCACGTGGCAGCCATCTGTCAGACGTGCAGTTAGAAACCTTTCCAGCTGTCTTCCGGATGTTTTAGTTTTTGGCATCAGTATCACACAGAATCACTTGTCAGATGTTAACTCTTCATAGTCGACGATGTCGCCGGCGACATACCGTCTTTCGGAGAATGTAGCGGAGTGGATTTTGAAGCTGCTTGTGGCGAACGGGGCTAAATATCGCTCCAAAGTTAGGCTACATTTTGGCGAGGAAACTGGCATGGTCATTTTCAAAGGGGTGCCTTGACCTCTGACCTCCAGATATCTGAATGAAAATGGGTTCTATGGGTACCCACGAGTCTCCACTTTACAGACATGCCCACTTTATGATAATCTCACGCAGTTTGGGGCAAAAACCTGCAGGTTTTCTCTCATGCAGTACAAATGTGTTATTCTTGCCTATTCTAAAATGGTGTATTTGAGTATTTCTGCATGCTGGGGTCCAGTGATCAAAATGTGAATATAGAAAGAAATAATGACCATACAGTTCATATCACACATTATGATGCAGTCCCATCAATTGGTACGATCAACCAAACATCTAACTATGTAAACCAAATGAAACAAACACACTGGCCTCTGACCTTGGTGCTGAAACTCTTCTGCTGCCAAAAGGCGGCGCTGTGTGCGTCTAGCGGTTCAGATAAACGTGTTGTCACATCATCCTTCAGAGTGTGTGTGTGGGGGGTGGGGTGGGGGGATGCGTGACGCGCCATAGAGGTTTTTTTTTTTTTTTTTTTTTTAAGTCAGACTGTATCATTAAATCTCTCCTGCTGGAGATCCATCCTAATTGGATGTCTGTCAGTTTTGACAAGAGTGGCCCACATTAAACGACTTCAGGCAGAGGCGAGCATTAAGTAGACACAGTTCATTGATATATACCCTGAAGGGAAAGTGATTTCTAATTGCTCAAATGTGGGAAGCATTTCAGTCTATGGATTCTTAGACCCAAAAACAGAAGGGCAAGAATGGACTGTTTCTGCTTGCGAATTGCTGTAAAACGCAATTGCTGACTATTGCATTTAAGTAGTTTCAAATAATTGTATGGCTCCACAGTTTTCTCCTGCGCAAAGCAAAGAGAGCACCAGGGCCGTTTCTCCTGCTCTTGTGGAGCGAAGTTAATTGCGGTTGTAAGGCTGGGGAGAGAGTGACAGCGGATAAAAGGCCACATGAAGTATGGCTGCGCAATTAGGCGGCTATTACGCACCGAGTTTGAAGGAGCACGAGCCACACGAAGCATAAAACCCATCCACAAATCATTGATTATTTAATGACGTAAAAATGCAACGTTGATATTAAAATTCATGCTATGCCATTGAGTGATTCAGTTGTTTAAAAAAAAGAAAGAAAAAAGAATAAATCCCCGTTATTGAGCAAAGGAATCTCTCCAGTCCGATCAGCCAGTACACTGTGACGTGTTTCCATGCAAGGTGCTCATTAAGAGGGACGTTTGGTTTCTCTGACGTGTGTATCAGTCCTCTGACGGCACCTGCCCCCTTATAAGCCCCTGTGAGTCACCCGGGAGACCTCCACCAACGTTTCATTTAACTGTTCCTCGCGGTGCAAAGTGGGCACGAGGCTCTTCATAAACCGTAAAAACTGTTCTGCTCACTGTTTTCTGCCCCGGGTGCCCCAGCACATGACTCTAGAAATACTTGAGGTAAGTTTTGCATGCGTTTTTTTTTTTTCAGCTTTTAGGTATGTTTATCCAATTTCATTTTAGAGGAAGCTTTCTTATTAATTTGAGCATGACCAAAGTTGAGATCTTTATGTGACAGTTCATTATCTACAATGTGATTTGGATAAGACCTTGGGGTGGTTATATTTTTATCGTGAATGCCGTGCGTAATTTCAATTTTACGCGCATGTGTCCGCGGATAGAAGGACAAAAGGAGAGGTAGAAAAGAGAAATGGTTTGATCCAAACAAAGTCACGAAATAGAAGACAAACTGTGATTATTTTTAAACTAATTCTCACATCTTTGTTTGATTTATTTATGTTGAGAATAATTTTATATATATATGAATTGAACGAAGCAATGTGTGGCATTCAACGTACATATGTGTATACCTGAAGGAATGGGGGAAAAATACAAAAACGAGCCTCCAGGTTTTTTTCACTTTACTTCGCTACAGATGATCTGTACTGACTTGAAAGTCATATTTCTAGACGGGCAGCTTTCAGGGCCACAAGCGCGCATGAAATAAATTCACTCTTTTGGACTTTTCTTATTATAAATCAACGCATGTTTTTGATCAGTTGAACTTCAAAAATCTGCTAAAAAATCAAAAAATTCTATGGATTTCAAACGAGACAAAAAAAAAAGTCAAAATGTTGCAGAAAACTAAAAGTTGTTTTTATAAACTGTATTGCACTTAATATCTGATCCTCTTCTCCGTGCGCCAAGCAGGTCTCCATGCCCTCCCGTTCCTAGCGGAAGACCGGTGCGACAATGACCATCCATGTAGAGGGGCTTGTGGCTATCGCGATCTTCTATCTGCTGATCCTGTTTGTGGGCATCTGGGCGGCATGGAAGAACAAACACTCCGGGGAGGCGGAGGGCACCGACCGCAGCGAAACCATCATGGTCGGAGGGAGAGACATTGGATTATTTGTCGGTGGATTTACCATGACAGGTGAAGTTTGTATTTATCCCTCAGTAACATTTTACTATGGCTGTTTAACAATGTTTCCAAATTAGGTCTGTTTTAATAAGTTTAATCTTTTCTTATTTTAACAAGTGGCAACATTTTGTAAGACTTTCTCTAGATTTTTTTATTAACATAAATTCCAAATTGATTTTCTTCCTCTAGTGGTGACATGTTTTTTTTGTGTGTGTGTGTGTGATTTTCAGCGACCTGGGTTGGAGGAGGATATATAAATGGCACAGCTGAGTATGTGTATCTTCCTGATTATGGCTTGGCTTGGGCTCAAGCTCCCTTTGGATATGCCCTCAGTCTTGTTGTGGGTGAGTGGTTTAAAACAATGTAAAATACAGGTTTGATATTAATTGTGATCAGGAGCATAACCAGGGACTTTGGGTCCTTGTTTCTAGGGATGCACCGATTTATCGGCCGATATTCGCCTTGTTGACTGCAATCTGCAAATAAGATGACATTCACCGATGGCAGTGGCCGATATTTATCTGTTGTGTTGCATCAATTTTGCTCTGATTAAATGTTATGTTAAAAGGTTAAAAATACTTTTGAAGCAGTTATTTTTCTAAAAAATATAACGGATTTTTCATGTGAAAGAGGGCTATATTAAAAGTTGTTTGTATGATTGTATGATCCAGTCGTGGAAAAACACATGGAAAATGAAAGAAAATGTCTTTATTATTATTATTATTATTATTAAAATTATGTCAACATTCTCCTATTTTCCTTTAGCTGAGAATTAACTACGAGGCTATTTATCAGAGCTCCCCAAAATTGATAACATTGTCATCTGAAAGGGTTAAGTTAAGGATCATATTACTGTTCAAATGGTAGTTTATGGATGAGAGTATTTTGAATAGGCTGTTCTCCATTATGTTGTGGAAACTCTGTGAACACCCTGTAAGTCACATCACATGGTAGCACGAGCAGGTTGGATGATATTACACCTTAAGTGGCTAAAACTCAGAATAATGTAAGTTACATTATCCTTCAAATGTTAATATTAGTCACTGCTGGCTGGTAACTGCAGTAGTTTTTATTATATTATTCTATAATACATTTATCATAATTTCTAAGCATGTAAGAGATGATTTCATAGATAAGTTGTAGCCACTAGACTGCACATCTTTTAAATCAGACTTCCACAGAGAGGAACATATTAGTGTATGATGTGATCCCTGTCTGTCATACCAGCTGGATCATCACTGAAAATATCCTGGAAAAGTCCTGGAAAATTATCTTTAGAAAAGAGTGGGAACCCTGTATATGAACTTGAGGACTACAAAAGTTTAGTCTCGAGAGATTTAGGGCCTGTGGATGGCGGGTGACTGTAATGTGTCCACTCTTTGTCCCAGGTGGTCTTTTTTTCGCAAAGCCCATGCGTTCTCGAGGTTACGTCACCATGCTGGACCCGTTCCAGCAGCTGTATGGGAAACGCATGGGTGGCCTCCTCTTCATACCTGCACTCATGGGAGAGATCTTCTGGTCCGCTGCCATCTTGTCCGCCCTTGGTGAGTTCACGTTCCTACATCTGCAATAAAATAAAAGATTAATGCACAATAAGATCAAAGTGAGTTTTTGTTTATGTTGTGATGTTGCAGTGGCCATAATATGTGTTTGCTTGTGACCTTAGGTGCGACTCTGAGTGTCATCGTGGACATCAACATTAAGATATCCGTGGTTATCTCGGCACTCATTGCGATCTTTTACACCCTGGTTGGAGGACTTTACTCTGTGGCCTACACTGACGTCGTGCAGCTCTTCTGTATCTTTCTTGGCCTGGTAGGTTCCTGTTGAGCAGAAGTGATGAGTATGTGTAATTAGATATCCTTCTCGAGTAGATTTACTGTATTTGTTGTAGAGCCTGACCGATCTTAGTGGCCGATATAGTGAATTTTTGAGCTGGAATGAAAATAAACCTTTTATATGTGGATTGTGCAGCAATTTTGCACCAATATAATGATGCAAAGGTGCTCAGAAAGCTTCTTTCTTAAACACATAACTTTATTAAAGAATATTTAACATTATTATACATTATACATACAATGTAGGGCGATATGGCCTAAAAATAAAATCTCTGATTTTTTTACACCACACTAATTATCCAAGTTAAAGTGAAATACAACACAATATATTACATTGTCAAACATTTCTAATCTGAACACTGAGAAAATAAAGAATACATATTTGTTTTCTGCATGTTCTGTACAAAAGTTTTCATATTGGTGCATATTGGAGAACATATACAGTGATACGATGTCTGGGACAGCCCAATATCAGCTGATAATATCGGCTGACCAATATATCGGTCTGGCTTTCATTTGTTGCACCGAATATACTTTGACCTTGACCTAAAATATGCCAAATCACTCACAGAATTACACAAACATCGTCACAAATGCAGCTCCAAAGACACAGTGACATGAAACGACACTGCAAAGATTTATTTATGACAAATTGTCTTGAAAATAAACAACGCTAAAGTTATAATTACCATGAAACCTACATGCTTTTGTTTGTAACTGTGCTTGTTTCTGGACGTCTGCAGTGGATCAGCGTCCCCTTTGCGTTGACCAACCCTGCGGTGTCGGACATCACTGTTACTGCAGTGAAGCAGGTGTACCAGTCTCCCTGGAGAGGCAGCGTCAGGAAGGGCGACACCTGGGTCTGGATCGACAACTTCTGCCTCCTGGTACAGTCTCGAGTTATTCACCCCTGACTTCATCAGACCAGTACTAACAGTCTAAACTAGTCTAAAGGTCTAAAACTGATCCATCAGTGATAACTTTGACCACTTTATAATAAGGGTGCAAATCATATACTTCAGTAATGTTTAAAACTAATTCATGACTCGTGATAGATAAATGAATGCAGGATGTATCGTGACTTCCTGTTGCTCACCATTAACAACTGAGTCACCGTGACTCACTTTTGGAAGGTCGGGCTGGCATCTCTCGGACAGCCAGACCTACATGTACATATACGGACTGTCCGATGTTATGGTACCTACTGTTTTTATTTTTATTTACATGGTACCTACTGTTTT